>CM076574.1:128162190-128260868 GCA_034641835.2 Pinus albicaulis | reverse complement strand
CTTGATGAGTTAGCCCTTTTCACATGAGAGGCTCCCTTCTAGAACTGTGTTGTCCCTTTTGGAGATGCAATGAACCTAGACAACGCAGTTGATTTGGTCAAGGTTGACCCAGTCTTTAGCTCAAACCTCTTTCACACCTGCAAGTGATTATTTACATGGCCCTGATTTGTCTTTGTTCACATGGGAATTGATTTATTAAGACTTTTTAGGAGTTTTACATGTCCTCCTTTATTCATTTATTCATGAAATAGAAATTAAAACAAAATTGAATGTTCCTCTTAGCTAAGGCTAAGTGGGAACATTACAAACACCATGACATCATCAAGATACACCACCATGATCTAACCAATCAATCCATGAAATTAAATGTCCATCACATGTTTAAAGGTTTCATCGATAATAACTATCCCAAAAGGCATTATTCTAAATGCAAACATGCCCCACTTCGTTAAAAAATTAGTTTAGTTTAAATATGCCTTGTAGCCAAAATATTCATCAGGTAAAGAAAAAATTTATGACCCTAATACTGTCTGTAATATACACTCCATTGACGGCACAAGGTAGTTGTCTTTGCCTGAGGTGCGGGTGAGATTTAAAAAATCTACGCACAAGAATATTTCCTTGAATTTCTTCCTTACGGGGACTAGATTGGACACCCATATTGAATGTCACACTTTGTAAATGATTCGAGCATCCAATAGTTCCCTCTACTCCTTCTGAATCAGAGGCTCAATCGTCAGATGAACCTTCCACATATTTTGTTGAAAAGGCTTGGCCCCTTCATTAATCAGAATAGCATGCTCGATTATTCACATGTCGTAAGTTTTGAGCTCATCATATGTCCACGTAAAAACATCTTAGTACTGATTGAATAAGTAGATAAAATATTTCCACTCTTGTGGTGTGCAACAAGTACCTAGATTAAAAAACTTCAGATCTTTCTCTGTTCGAAGATTGATATGCTCATGCAACATCATTTAACTATGGGTTTTCGTTCACTGGCACTCTAAAGAGATTCTGAAAGTCATGCAAATTTTCTAGTGATACCACACCCTTTAGCATGGGGTTCTCTTTGCTTGCTTGAGCTGCATATTGCAACACTTTTTCATGCTCGTATTCATCAATGGTTGCATCTTTGAATACATCAATGTTTTCCATGAATTCTAGTATTTTATGGTCATCATTAAAAACACATAATTGTTTTATATTATTAGGGACAGATGGCTTACAAATAATTTCAACATAAAAACTATCCCTAATTAGCAAAAACCAAGCAACAATAGTTGCTAATGCATCTGCATTTGCGTTACGCATTCTAGGAAAAAATACAATATTAAAATCTTGGAATTGAGAAATTAAACGCCATACCTCTTTTTGATAAATTTTCAAATTAGGTGACACACAATGTATAGTGTTTCGTATCTGGTGTACAATGATATCAAAGTCACCTACTGCTTTAAGAATTCAAACATTGAGGTCAATGGACTTTTGTAAGCCCGGGATGAGTCCTTCATATTTTGTAGTGTTGTTAGTGCACTCAAATTCCAAGCGGATAGAGATTAGTTGTTTTCTCTGTCATGGGTCTATTAAAACAAAACCAACTGTATAGCAGTCATATGTCTTATAACTGTCAAAATACAAAGTCCAAACATCATGTGTACAATAACTATGCCCTACACTACTACTACTAGTATATACTATATAGAGGTCATTTTCTTTATTTGGAATAGGATGGAGTTCCAACAGTGTGTTAGGTGGGATAGGGAAAGGCTGAGCAAGGTAACATGCTAGGTTAGTCTCCAAGAAGTAGTTACCAAAGATCATATACGTGAAAGAAACTGGTTAATTTTTTCCCTTGGAGGGTGTGACAGTTTAATTCATGTAAGGCTCTTATTCCACATATATTCGATTATTCCTACCCTTATATGGAAGCCATAAATGTGACTAATCAGTAGAAAATACCCCTATATTTTTTTGGACTAGTCCCTTCTAAAAAATACACTGTAGGCTTCCAGGATGTCCACAATCACTACGTTTATGCATTGGTGAACTTGTTGATCATATTGTAAGTGAATAAGCACATTTTTTAGTTCAACAATAGCTCGGACAAGGGTCTTGTCCAGTTGAATAATCTATGCATTTGTCTTGTCCCATTTTGCATTGATTTTCTTAGCTACGAAAAATGACATTACATTTACAAATGCATCAAAATAAACTAAGAAATTGTGTACATTGTAATTAAAAACTTCGAACGTCAATAAAAATAGAGGGTAGAGTGTGTTTGATTCTAATGTTAATGCATTAAGAACATAATATAGAGGAACATAAGACTTACCAGATCCCTTCTGTGAAGAAGCATTTTCACTTGAGAAAAACTAATCAAGAGCGTGGAGAAGCATCTCTCACTAGCATGTGATCCTTGCAAGCTCTAAGATAGAAATATTAGCACGAGTTTTCTTCATATATTCGTAAGCACGATGAGCATTACTGAAGTGTATGGATTAGTGGATTTATGTGATACTTCCAAAATGGTAGACTTATTTTTACTGTTGGCAGAAGTATTTTTCATTGTAGCAATATTTCCATACTTATTCTAAGTATTTTGATATGATTTGACAGGAGGTGTGATATTCCTTAAAAAATGTTCTTTCAATTTATTTCTGGTCATCTCTTGTTTGTAAACCAACCCCTTGCTTCTCAGCTTGTATCGACTACTATGTTTTTGAGTCGGGTCCTCGCTTTGTGGCAGTTGTTTGGAAATTTTCCTTTTAGCTGCAAATACACAACTGAAAGCATTCACTACGTGCCCACCACTCTTAGTTTATTCAACAACAATAATTTCTTCTGTTTCTTCCATTAGTTCAGTCTACTCATATGAAATAACTATATCAATTATGTGTGCAACCAGAGCATTCATGTTGTGATTCCACTATGGAAATGTATTTTCTAAATGATATTCTTGATGAAAAGAATAATATTGTCCATGCCCATGCTCTCTACATTCAACACAATGTTTGAGATTTGTGCAAACTTAGCTGGCTAATTGTTGTTGTTTCTGGAGTTGGAAACCCTTATCAAAAAGCTAAATTTTGGTGGCTTGCTATTAACAGTGGTCTCGCTTGACCTCTTTTGTAACTCTAACAACTCATTGGAAAAATACTTGATGGTTTGGGTCAAGCTTTCAAGATCAGTGAATTAATTATCCTTGGCCTTACTTGACGAGGCTTGAGACCTTTTACCGGTGTCCTTGGAGTCCTTTGATGGTTCATCGTAAACAATAACTCTGATTGCGCACAAGTCCTTTTCAGCTACAATGGCTTCTTCACAATTCTTAGCCAATGTTTCTTTCACTATTCTCTTAATGAAATAGTGATGGAGTCATGAGGTTTCATGTTTGAAGGAATTTTTGTTCAATATAAGTTTGAACCTTTGATTAAAATATTTAAATTTCTCTTTCTATTCCATCTTCATATTTCCCAGCTCTTTTAATAACATGGTTGAGGTATTTTCATCGACAAAATTTTTGAGAAAGAATTTTTTAAACCCCTCCCAATTCTGGATTGAGTTTGGTGGAAGACTAGGGTACCATACAACTTCTCTACCATCTAAGTTACATAGAAAAAGTCTACATGAAACATCATCATAAAATACCTCGAGCATCTATAGGTTTAGGTAGAATTTTTCCAAATGTTCTTCTACTTTTACTACTTTAACAGGGTCATACTTTGTTAGCAGCTTTTCCGGGTGCCTTGAAATCTTGTGTAAAATACACAGTAGAGCAAGTGGGCCCTAAGACATCCAATCCAAATCTTGGTCCATCATGTCTTTGTCTCTATGCTCCTCTTCTTCAAAATATGAGGGATCTTCCTCCTCCTCTTTGTAGCCTCCTAACCTGTGGAAGGTGTTGTCTAAGAGTACAATGTTGTCTCCGTCACCATTGTTAAAATATGGAGGCTTATCTGGTTTCTAAGTGTTTTCTGGAGTCTCTGTGAACTCTTCAAGAGTGGCAAGAACTAAATATTCGATCGTAGGAAATGTTAGACTCTTATACCAATAGGTGTCATATTTCATGATTGACTTGATGAGCTATGTAATATGTTCATACCTTTTCTTGTTGCAAAGGTTTTCCATATTCTTAAAAAATCAAAAAAATTTAAAAAATGTAAAGAGGGTATACCCTAAAAGAAAAATCAAAGGGTGAAAAGAATAAAAATTGGCCAAAAAAGTGAAAGAAATGAACCCCACCAAAAGAAAGGCCAAGGAAAGTGTGCAAGTCTAAATGCCACTACTTTTTGCTCTGATGTAATAAACAAATTGTGTGCAACTTGTATTCTATGCCACAATTTATGAATAGTCAAACAGTTTAAGCTTGGCTAGTTCATCTTTCAATTTCATGTTTTAGAGATAGAGAATAAAATCTGACCAAACTATTTAAACTTGGCAGATAAGTAGATAGGTAGAGTAAATAAAAGGAGCTCAACAGTTTAATCTGAGCCCTTGGATGTAATAAGGTTAGAGCTAGATAGATTTTCATATGTAAAATAAAAGTGTGATAAGGGTTTGCCAGTCTAAGTGCACCCTAATAAAGAAGAAAAAATGGTAGAATAAAGTAGGTAGGGTAGGTAGATGATGTTGTTGAATTACCTGTGGTGAATGATGGCTTTTGATGGTTGAAATTTTAACTTTCATCACAAGTGCAAAGGCAGATAATACATTGGAAGAATGGCAAGCAAGGAAAAGCAAAATTATAAACTTCCCCTCTCATTTTCCCTAAATATTTCACTAATTTCTCCTAAGTACTAAGGTATTTGAAGATTAAAGGGGCTCAAGGCATTTCCTTGACTTTTGGAGGGACCGGACCCTCGACCCAATAATTGGAAAAACCTAAGTACTTAAAAAACATTCATCATCACACTTTTTAAACAAAGGAATTAATTAATCCTCACGATTAATTAAGAACCTAACTCCGCCAATCAAAACCCTCCCGCTGTGATTAATCAATAATAAAACGCGTCGGGCCCACGCCATTAAAACCCCGTCATCTCCCTGTCCCATCAACCATTCGATCGACTCGTTCAAGATTAACGGTTGTTGATAATTCCGCTGGCCATCCCCGATCCGAACAATAATGCGCGAAATGACGGTGGTTTTCAAATAGTACCATGGCCACGTGTCATTCGTTCTGTGGAATCGTTGCCCATCCGCTCAATACCGCCTTCCCTCAAAAGTGGTGCGGAAAAAACTGCTTACCGCCTCCCACTAACGACAAAACTTCACATCGTCAAGTCAGCGCCATCTGTCCACTGTTCATTCAAAGCTTACCCGCCAATATCAACCGTTTACCCGTTTAAACACAAACACCCTAGTGTTGCTCATTTTCGCCTGATTGTGCAGTAAAACCCTTTGTAACCCAGCTGCGCCACCTGAAGCCTCTGTTAACCAATTCGAGCATGGTTTACCTCCCAAAAATCATTCTAGATTCGCTCCACAGACCTCTCAAAATCAAATGAAACCTTTTCGACCTCCCCTGCAAACCAATTCTTTCTTAACAATTTGTTTTGTTTTACAGGTGATCAGAAGACCACATCCTTGGATAAACAGTCTTAATACTAGTCATAAGACTTGTTTACTCCAAGAGTGTTATCAAATCTATTCAAATAGAGATGGAAGATAAAACATACAGTTGAAAGACAAGCAAAGGAAACAAGATATTAAACGATTTACTATTGAAACAGACAGTAAAAACCTAAACTACACATTGAAGGTAAAAGGACACAGTAAAGAACAGTCAAAGAGTATCAGGATTAAAGAGTATCAGATTGAAGACCAAGTCAAGTAAATCAGCTAGCATGAAGATAAACAGTAGGGAAGACAGTTACAAAACAGAACATACAAGTTCATGACAAAGTGAAGACAGATAAAAAATAGAGTGGTAAAAAGTAAAAAGTAAACAGTAAACAGTGAAATTAAACATGAAGATATTAAGGGTTAAACAAATATGAAAACACTTTCACCAGCCACAATGAATTTTATCCAAAGTAAAAGTGAAAAACAATCAAAAGAAGTTTAAGGTTAAAAGATGAAATTAGAGCAAAAATGGTACATTCTTCAGAAATATCCTGTTTAAGTCATAGTTTTGCAGAAACTATTGTGGTCAATCCAAGATGAATTTTGAAAAACTGAAGGATTTTTATGTTCTTAAGAGGACAATCTACAAAAACCTCTCTCACGTTTCTAACATCTATTATGGTTTTGGAAATATTAAACAACGTTGGAAAGCACTTTTTGCAGAAAATACCAGTTAAGTCATCATTTTGCAGAGAATATTGTGGTAAATCCAAAAAAAAATCATAAACAAACTGAAGGATTTTTTTGTTTCTAAGAGACCCATCTACAAAAACCTATCTCACTTTGTGCGCAGTGATTTCATAATGAGAGATACATGCACATATTTACAGACTATTTTTCAGAATCTGTAAAACTCTGTTTTACACATAATGTTACAGAGCCTATTGTGCACAGATGGAGCGGAATTTTAGGAAAATGAAAGAGGTTTATCTCACCAACATATTAGTATACAATAACCTCTTTCATTTTTTACATATCTATTACGGATTGAGAAATAAAAATGTATCATTGGACCCCAAGTTTGCAGAATTGTTGGAGCAGAATGCACAAAGAAAGGAAGCAGTTAGTGACTTGGATGCCTCATCATCAACTAAGAGTTGGATCAAATTCGAATTCTCCTCTTTTTCATCACCTATCCATAAGAAATAGTGCCAAATATATGCATTAGTTTGAGTGTCCTTTACTTAAGTTCTATTTATGTAAAATAGTTGGAGAGATTTGTGAACTAATCTTGATATTTTTTCAAGATATTTTAGTTTAGAATTTGTATAAATACTTCACTCTTGGAAGTATTTTGGGGGGATTATTATAATTTGCTGTAACATTGACTTTTTGGAATAAAGTGCTATTGGAGAAATTTCTTTGTGGCTAGCTGGATGATGGATTGACGCTAAAGACTTTTTACAGGATTCATGTGTTGAACTACGGATCAATAAGTCATCCTTTCCCTTGTGTTTTAAGTCTTTATATTTGTTTATTATATCAAAGTGTTTCATTTCTGAATAATTAATGAAAGAGAATAAATCAGAAAGTACTTAAGTGTAATCTGATTTCAATCATTTTTATTCTAAATGTTTTCTTCTAAATTGGTTATAAACAATGAATTATTAATTGCTCTCGTTTAGCCAGTTTATGCATTTGATTATTTAGTAAAGAATACTTAACTGCTCTTTATTGGTAATCACTCATTTTCTCTCTATGAATATGTTGAAAGATTCTTAATTGCCTTTCATCCATTCTAAACCCATTCCATTCACTTTAGATCTAAAATTGTTCTTTGGTTTGATTATCTTGCCCTGTAAAGCCATCTTTTGCTGATAAAATTAATCTAGTGAAACCATCTTTTTTACTCCATAGCCCAATGGCCTGAAACTACTTAATCTTGCCCTCAGTTACAGAATTCCACCATTCAAATTCAAACAAAACCCTTGGACTTTATAACTAGCCTAATATCCTCTAAAAACAAAGCTAAATTTGAAAGAGAGAGCCCTCTCTAGATACAGATTGGCTAGATTCTGTATCTAAAAGATTGGTTTGTGGTTACCTCGGACCCCTTTCCTCTTCCAACAACTTCAAGGAAAATCTAAGTGATAACATAGTGGCGACCATATTGGGGACCAGAATAATTTTATTGTTACTATTGTTTACTTTATAAACTACAGACGGAGCCTGAAGTTAGCCAGGTAGCTTTTGAACTATTTTTGCTCTGCAATTGCATAGTAAATAAATGCTACATCAGTCTATCTCTGGTCTAGTTTATGAGCTGAACTTTGGTTTCAAATACTTGATCAGTTCCTCTTGTCAAATAAGTCTTTAAGAAAGTTTAAATCTCATATCTAAAGCCTCTTAAAGAAATCATAGAAGTTGTTTTGAAAATTCATAAAAAAACAAAATAATCATAAAATACTCAAAATTTGGTTTCCTGAAGAACTAACTTTTTCTTCAGAATTGTTTTACAGGTTTAGATCTGATCTATGATGGTGGACAAGGATCAAACACACAAAGGTTAAAATCATCCACCTGGTGACTCCAAATCAATTTCACAATCAAGACTCTACTGGAGGAATGAACCTCAAAGAACAATATGGAAAGATCAGGCTTTCAACTTGGATCTTAATCCAAGACATTATGTTCTTTCTCATTAAGAAATTTTTTCAATGTATATTGTATTTTATAGAAGATCTTAGATTAGTTTTTAATTATTTTCCTTTGAATATTGTAAGTAATAATTCTCCTAATCTCTTTGAGCAACTTTCTTATGAATCTAATGATGATCATTTTCCAATTAAGAAGCCTCAAATAATCAAGACTGATCTTGCAATCCATGTACATATCCCTGTGCCATATAAAGTTCCAGATAGATATAAGCCCCTTATTTTACCTCCTATACTCCATGATTTTCCTAAAAAATACTACAAGTATCTTTCTAGATTTGATGGAGAGAATGGTATCACTGCCCAAAAACATATTCAAGGTTTTGAGAATTATTTGGATTTATTTGAGATTGATGAAGATGATGTTAAAATCAGACTTTTTTCTCTTTCTTTGCAAAATAGAATAAAGAATTGGTTCAAAAATCTGCCTAATGCTAGCATCTCAAATTTTCAACAGTTTATCAAACTTTTCCTTGATAGATGGATAATCAAAGTTAATCATTTTGTGATCATGGAAGAATATAATCAATTAAAAAGACATCCAAATGAAACAATACAACAATTTTCTGACATATTTAATCAAGTTTATTATTCATTGCCAGAAAATATTAGACCTCCTCATGATTCAGCTCTCTTGCATTATCCAAGTGCCTTTGATCCAGAAATAGAATTTCGATTAAGAGAAAGAGATCCAAAAACACTTGTACAGATGTAGAACATTACAGTTGATGTGGAAGTTAATCTCCAAATCAAACAGGAAAAGTTGAAAGCAGAAGAAGAGGAAAAGAAAAACATTGCAGAAGTAAAACTCAACCTTTTGATAAGAAAACTAGATGAAAGAACACAAGAGATCACTATGAAAGATGAATTTTTTATTCAAAATCACCATGAAGAAATAGAAAAGGTTGATAGCCATGAAAAAATTCCTCTTAATTCAAATTATCATAGATCAGAAAATGAATTTATAGATCGATATGAGGATGAGGAATCTGTTGATCTAATGTGTATGTTTGATGACATTCCTTCTTTTGATTATTTTCCTAAGTATGATCATTGTGTTGATAGTTATGTTCTCCAAACTCAAGCTAACTTTACAGAGAAGTCAGAAACTAGTTTGTTGGATGAAGAAACTCAATTTCAGCAGATTGAAGACAATAATCAACCAATACAGATAAACCATGAGAGTGAGGAAGAAAAAGCAGAAAATGTGGAAATAAGTGAAGGTTCTTTACCTCTTTGTTTTGCTTCATTTCAGTTCATTAGAGACAACTATCATGCCATCAATAATCAACAATATTTAGGAATTGTGATTGACAACAAAGAAGATAATGAAACTATTGATCAAGATTTTTCAGTTTCACAATTGCAGTTATCAGTTCCCATTGAAATAAATGATCAAATGACACAAGAAAGTTCCATACCACTATTTTTTGAACCATTTCAGCTTTTAAAGGAAATGTGGTATAACATATTTAAATAAAATAATGGGAAACTTGTTGAAGTTTATGAAGTCCCATGAAATTTTATATGTCATAGGTTCCAGCAATTTTCCCAAGATTTTCAGGATCCAATAGCAGATATGTTGAATATTGAAGGCATTCAAAGCATTCCTCTATTAACTAACTATGATTTTTAGAATCAAGATGATAAAGGATTCAATACTCAAACATTACAATCAGTAGGAATATCATCACAAATCTTATCTGAAAGTTTACAGGGAGATAAAGATGAAAATAACATTTCATATTCATGGTATGGAGGCCATCCAGAACAGATGTACAGTTGTTCAGATCAGTTAAACATCAATGTATATATTTTGGAAGATCCTTTTGTACAGTTTCTAGAGTCAACAAAGGAAATCAAGTGTTTCCTTATCCTCTCATTTGTTGACAAGTTTCTAATAGGTTGCAGAAGTACAATTTTGATAATCAACAAGAAAATGCAACAAAATCTATCAAAGTACATAATGCTTGAATGGTTGCATTGGATATTTCATTTTACCTAACTAGTAGTTGAACAGTAGATTGAGTAGGTAGATGAGTGCTAATAAGCTCAGAATTTTGAGCAATTTTTTTAGTTTTTAATTTCAGATAGTTTTCATTAAGTTGGTTTGAAAATTTTTGTGTGTTGTTTTAGTTTCAGATCAGATTTCAGGTTGCAGAAAAAGGACTATATTCAATTCAAGATTTTCAACCACAGCAAATGCATGTTTGGGATTGGAACAAGGCAGAAGATTTCTAACTGGGAAACAAAGTTTTAAGTTTTGAGTGGATGGTAACTTGCTGGAGTTGAAGCCCGAAGAGAAGGCCCTAAGCTTTAGAAGTTTTACTGTCATACCTACAATAAAGCAACAAGAAGAAGAAAATTCCATAGTTCAGTTAAAGACATTTTGAGGCATCTGACCTGCTGTTCTTCACTTTTCACCAGGAAAAGCCATCCCCAAGTGGAGCCAGTGTTAAAATCCTATACCAATAGGTGTCATAATTCATGATTGACTTGATGAGTTTTGGAATATGTTCATTCATTTCCTTGTTGCAAAGGTTTCCATATTCTCAAAAAATCAAAAAATTTAAAAAATGTAAAGAGGGTATACCCTAAAAGAAAAATCAAAGGGTGAAAAGAATAAAATGGTCAAAAAAGTGAAAGAAATGAACCCCAAACAAAAATAGACCAGGAAAGTGTGCAAGTCTAAATGCCACTACTATTTCATTTTATGTGATAAGCTATTGTGTGCAGCTTGTCAAAATTTTGCCACAATTTATGAAGAGTCAAACTGTTTAAACTTGAATCATTCATCTTTAAATTTTATGTTTTAGAGATAGAGAATAAAATCTGACCAAACTGTTTAAACTTGGCAGATAAGTAGATAGGTAGAGTGAATAAAAGGAGCTCAACAGTTTAATCTGAATCCCTTGGATGTAATAAGGTTAGAACTAGATACATTTCCATATGTAAAAGAAAAAGTGTGATAAGGGTTTGCCAGTCTAAGTGCACCCTAATAAAGAAGAAAAATGGTAGAGTAAAGTAGGTAGGGTAGGTAGATGATGTTGCAGAATTACATGTGATGATCAATGGCTTTAGATGTGTGAAATCTTTTATTTTCATCACAAAGTGCAAAGGCAGACACTCCACTGGAAGAATTTCAAAGCAAGGCAAAGTCAAATTATTAACTTCCCTTTTCATTTTTCCCTAAACATTTCACTAATTTCCCCTAAGTGCTAAGGTATTTGAAAATTAAAGGGGCTCAAGGCATTTCCTTGACTTTTGGAGGGACCGGACTCTCGGCCCAATAATTGGAAAAAACCTAAGTACTTAAAATCATTCATCATCACACTCATTTACTTCAAAAAATTCCTTCCTAAGTAAAATCCCATTTTACTTAGGAAAATCATGAGATATTTCATAAAAAACCCTCAAAATCACATTTTATCCTAATTTTAAGTGATGAAGTGATTATAATACAATTTTCTTCTAAAAACTTCACTTTCTTAGTTATATTAATGTATTCTGAAGTTTACCTTGTCCCCTTGTCATATTAACATTGATTTTATTTATTAACTCCTTATAGAAATGACCTTCTCCTATTATATATAATTCCTTTTATATAATATCCCAAAAACCCATGTATTATGATTTTAACCAAAGTATTTATTCCTCACTCATTCAAATAAAGAGCCCACTTTATATCCCCTTTGGTTAAAATATATCATTATATGTTAATCCCGCCCCCTACGGTAATTGGATTAATTTAATTCAATTATCATATAATAAAAATATAAAAAAAAACTTTAAACATATAATATATGTGTTTAAAACAAAAATAAATCCGAAGTTTAATTCAAACCAAACTTCGAAATAACCCATCTCTATGTATATTTTCCCCTCGCCCGATCACGTTTCCGCTTTTTAAACAAAGGAATTAATTAATCCTCACGATTAGTTAAGAACCTAACTCCGCCAATCAAAACGCTCCCGCTGTGATTAAATCAATAATAAAACGTGTCGGGCCCGCGCCATTAAAACCTCGTCATCTCCCTGTCCCGTCAACCGTTCAATCGACCTATTCAAGATTAACGGTTGTTGATAATTCCGCTAGCCATCCCCGATCCGAACAATAACGCGTGAAATGACGGTGGTTTTCAAACAGTACCATGGCCACGTGTCATTCGTTCTGTGGAATCGCTGCCCATCCGCTCAATACCGCCTTCCCTCAAAATCAGTGCGGAAAAACTGCTTACCACCTCCCCCCCCCGTGACTCATCTATCGTACATACTGACGTCATTTATTAAAATAATAAAAAATTCGCCACCCTTTTGACTTTGTGAATAAAAACAACCTCGCTGCCTTCAATATCTGCCTTATTGGTGAACGAGATATGACTCCCATGTAGGAAAATTTCACCAATCATGAAGTTCCGTCAACTGGCATCTTATTAAACACAAAAAACAATCTCTAGTGTTGCTCATTTTTACCTGATTTTGCAGTAAAACTCTTTGTAACCCAGCTACGCCACCTGAAACCTCTGTTAACCAATTTGAGCATGGTTTACCTCCCAAAAATCATTCTAAATTCACTCCACAGACCTCTCAAAATCAAATGAAACCTTTTCGACCTTCCCTGCAAACCAATGCTTTCTTAACAATTTGTTTTGTTTTACAAGTGATCAAAAGACCACATCCTTGGATAAACAGTCTTAATACTAGTCATAAGACTTGTTTACTCCAAGAGTGTTATCAAATCTATTCAAACAGAGATGGAAGATAAAACATGCAGTTGAAAGACAAGCAAAGGAAACAGGGGATTAAACGATTTACTGTTGAAACAGACAGTAAAAACCTAAACTACACAATGAAGGTAAAAGGACACAGTAAAGAACAGTCAAAGAGTATTAGGATTAAAGAGTATCAAATTGAGGACCAATTCGAGTAAATCAGCTAGCATGAAGATAAACAACAGGGAAGACAGTTACAAAACAAAACATACAAGTTCATGACAAAGTGCAGACAGATAAAAAAATAGAGCGGTAAAAAGTAAAAAGTAAACAGTAAACTGTGAAAGTAAACATGAAGACATTAAGGGTTAAGAAAAAATGAAAATACTTTCACCACATTGAATTTTTTCTAAAGTGAAAGTAAAACAGTCAAAAGAACAAAAAAGTGAAAAGATAAAAAAAAAAAACAACAAGAAGGAACATTTTTGCAGAAATTTCATGTTTTAGTCATTGTTTTGCAGAAACTATTGTAAACAATCCAAGATGAATTTTGAAAAACTGAAGGAGGTTTATGTTCTTAAGAATACCATCTACAAAAACCCCTTTCACGTTTCTAACAACTATTATGGTTTTGGAAATATTAAACAATGTTGGAAAGCATTTTTTGTAGAAAATACCAGTTAAGTCATCATTTTTAAGAGAAGAGTGTGGTAAATCCGAAATACATCATACCAAACTGAAGGAGTTTTTTGTTTCTAAGAGAACCTTCTACAAAAACCTATCTCACTTTTTTCACAGTGATTTTAGAATGAGAGATACATGCACATCTTTACAGGCTATCTTTCAGACTCTGTAAAACTCAGTTTTACACATATTTGTACAGAGATGATTTTGCACAGCTGGAGAGGAATTTTTGGAAACGGAAAGAGGTTTATCTCAGCAACATATTAATCCCCAATAACCTCTTTCACTTTATATATATATATTACGGATTGAGAAATAAAAAGATATCATTGGACCCCAAGTTTGCAGAATTGTTGGAGTAGAATGCACAAAGAAAGGAAGCAGTTAGTGACTTGGATGCATCATCATCAACTAAGAGTTGGATCAAATTCAAATTATCCTCTTTTTCATAACCTATCCATAAGAAATAGTGCCAAATAGATGCATTAGTTTGAGTTTCCTTTACTTAAGTTCTATTTATGTAAAATAGTTGGAGAGATTTGTGAACTAATCTTTATATTTTTTCAAGATATTTTAGTTTAGAATTTGTATAAATACTTCACTCTTGAAAGTATTTTGGGGGGATTCTTATACTTTGCTGTAACATTGAATTTTTGGAATAAAGTGCTATTGGAGAAATTTCTTTGTGGCTAGCTGGATGATGGATTGACGCTAAAGACTTTTTACAGGATTCATGTGTCGAACTACAGATCAATAAGTCATCATTTCCCTTGTTCTTTAAGTCTTTATATTTGTTTATTATATCATAGTGTTTCATTTCTGAATAATTAATGAAATAGAATAAATCAGAAATTACTTAAGTGTAATCTGATTTCAATAATTTTTATTCTAAATGTTTTCTTCTAAATTGGTTATAAACAATGAATTCTTAATTGCTCTTGTTTAACCAGTTTATGCATTTGATTATTTAGTGAAGAATACTTAACTTCTCTTTATTGGTAATCACTCATTTTCTCTCTTTGAATATGTTGAAAGATTATTAATTTCCTTTCATCCATTCTAAACATATTCCATTCACTTTAGATCTAAAATTGTTCTTTGGTTTGATTATCTTGCCCTATAAAGCCATCTTTTGTTGATAAACTTAATCCAGTGAAGCCATCTTTTTGACTCCATAGCCCAATGGCCTGAAACTCCTCAATCTTTCCCTCAGTTACAGAATTCCACCATTCAAATTCAAACAAAATCCCTGGACTTTATAACTAGCCTAATATCTTCTAAAACAAAGCTAAATGTGAAAGAGAGAGCCCTCTCTGGATACAGATTGGCTAGATTCTGTATCTAAAAGATTGGTTTGTGGTTACCTCAGACACCTTTCCTCTTCCAAAAACTTCAAGGAAAATCTGAGTGATAACATAGTGGCGACTCCGCTGGGGATCTGAATAATTTTATTGTTACTATTGTTTATTTTATAAACTATAGACAGAGCCTGAAGTTAGCCAGGTAGCCTTTGAAATTGCTCTTGATTTGCAATTGCAAAATTAAATGAATGCTACTTCAGTCTATCTCTGGTCTAGTTTATGGATTGAACATCTGGTTTCAAATACTTTATCAGTTCCTCTTGTCAAATAATTCTTTAATAAAGTTTAAATCTCATATCTAAATCCTCTTAAAGAAATCATAGAAGTTGTTTTGAAAATTCATAAAAAGACAAAATAATCGTAAAATACTCAAAATTTGGTTTTGCTGAAGAACTAACTTTTTCTTCAGAATTGTTTTACAGGTTTAGATCTGATTTGTGATGGTGGACAGGGATCAGACACAAAAAGGTTAAAATCATGCACCTGGCGACTCCAAAATCAATTTCACCACTAAAGACTCCACTGGAGGAATGAACCTCAAAGAACAATATGGAAAGATCAGGTGTTCAACTTGGATTTTAATCCAAGACATTATGTTCTTTCTCATTAAGAAAGTTTTTCAATATATATTGTATTTTATAGAAGATCTCAGATTAGTTTTTAATTATTTTACTTTGAAGATTGTAAGTAATAATTCTCATAATCTCTTTGAGTAGCTTTCTTATGAATCTAATGATGATCATTTTACAATTAAGAAGCCTCAAATAATCAAGACTGATCTTACAATCCCTTTACATATCCCTGTGCCATATAAAGTTCCAGATAGATATAAGCCCCTTATTTTACCTCCTATACTCCATGATTTTCCTAAAAAATACTACAAGTATCTTCCTAGATTTGATGGAGAGAATGGTATCACTGCCCAAAAACATATTCAAGGTTTTAAGAATTATTTGGATTTATTTGAGATTGATGAAGATGATGTTAAAATCAGACTTTTTTCTCTTTCTTTGCAAAATAGAATAAAGAGTTGGTTCAAAAATCTGCCTAATGCTAGCATCTCAAATTTCCAGCAGTTTATCAAAATTTTCCTTGATAGATGGATAATCAAAGTTAATAATTTTGTGATCATGGAAGAATATAATCAATTAAAAAGACATTCAAATGAAACAATACAACAATTTTCTGACATATTTAATCAAGTTTATTATTCAATGCCAAAAAATATTAGACCTCCTCATGATTCAGCTCTTTTGCATTATCCAAGTGCCTTTAATCCAGAAATAGAATTTCGATTAAGAGAAAGAGATCCAAAAACGCTTGTACAGATGCAGAACATTGCAGTTGATGTGGAAGTTAATCTCCAAATCAAACAGGAAAAGTTGAAAGCAGAAGAAGAGGAAAATAAAAACATTGCAGAAGTAAAACTCAACCTTTTGGTAAGAAAACTAGATGAAAAAACACGAGATCACTATGAGAGATGAATTTTTTATTCAAAATCACCATGAAGAAATAGACGAGGTTGATAGCCATGAACAAATTCCTCTTAATTCAAATTATCATAGATCAGAAAATGAATTTATAGATCAATATGAGGAAGAGGAATCTGTTGATCTAATGTGTATGTTTGATGACATTCCTTCTTTTGATTATTTTCCGAAGTATGATCATTATGATGATAATTATGTTCTCCAAACTCAAGCTAACTTTACAGAACAATCAGAAGCTAGTTTGTGGGATGAAGAAACTCAGTTTCAGCGGATTGAAGACAGTGATCAACCAATACAGATAAACCATGAGAGTGAGGAAGAAAAAGAAGAAAATGTGGAAATAAGTGAAGGTTCTTTACCTCTTTGTTTTGCTTCATTTCCGTTCATTAGAGACAATTATCATGCCATCAATAATCAACAATCTTTAGGAATTGTGATTGACAACAAAGAAGATAATGAAAATATTGATCAACATTTTTTAGTTTCACAATTGCAGTTATCAGTTCCCATTGAAATAAACGATCAAATGACACAATAAATTTCTATACTACTATTTTTTGAATAATTTCAGCGTTTAAAGGAAATATGGTATAACATATTTAAAGAAAAGGATGGGAAACTTGTTGAAGTTTATGAAGTCCCATGGAATTTTATATGTCATAGGTTCCAGCAATTTTCCCAAGTTTTTCAGGATCCAATAGTAGATATGTTGAATATTGAAGGCATTCAAAGCATTCCTCTATTAACTAACTATGATTTTCAGAATCAAGATGATAAAGGATTCAACAGTCAAACATTACAATCATTAGGAATATCATCAAAAATTTTATCTGAAAGTTTGCAGGGAGATAAAGACGAAAACAAAATTTCAGATTCATGGCATGGAGGCCATCCAGAACAGATGTATAGTTGTTTAGATCAGTTAAACATCAATGTATATATTTTGGAAGATCCTTTTGAACAGTTTCTAGAGTCAACAAAGGAAATCAAGTATTTCCTTATCCTCTCATTTGTTGACAAGTTTCTACTAGGTTGTAGAAGTACAATTTTGATAATAAACAAGAAAATGCAACAAAATCTATCAAAGTACATAATGCTTGGATGGTTGCATTGGATATTTCATTTTACCTAACTAGCAGTTGAACAGTAGATTGAGTAGGTAGATGACTGCTAATAAGCTCAGAATTTTGAGCAATTTTTTTTAGTTTTCATTTTTCAGCTAGTTTTTCATTAAGTTGGTTTGAAATTTTTTGTGTTGTTTTAGTTTCAGATCATATTTCAAGTTGCAGAAAAAGGGCTATATTCAATTCAAGATTTTCAGCCACAGCAAATGCATGTTTGGGATTGGAACAAGGGAGAAGATTTCTAACTGGGAAACAAAGTTTTAAGTTTTGAGTGGATAGTAACTTACTGGAGTTGAAGCCCGAGGAGAAAGCCCTAAGCTTTAGAAGTATTACTGTCATACATACAATAAAGAAACAAGCAGAAGAAGATTCCATGGTTCATTGATAACTACTTTGAGGCTAATTGACCTGTTGTTCTTTACTTTTCACAAGGAAAAGCCATCCCCAAGTGGAGCGAGTGTTAGACTCCTATACCAATAGGTGTCATATTTCATGATTGACTTGATGGGCTATGTAATATGTTCATACCTTTTCATGTTGCAAAGTTTTCCATATTCTCAAAAAATCAAAAATTTAAAAAATGTAAAGAGGGTATACCCTAAAAGAAAAATCAAAGGGTGAAAAGAATAAAATGGTCAAAAAAGTGAAAGAAATGAACCCCAAACAAAAATAGACCAGGAAAGTGTGCAAGTCTAAATGCCACTACTATTTCATTTTCTGTGATAAGCTATTGTGTGTAGCTTGTCAAAATTTTGCCACAATTTATGAAGAGTCAAACTGTTTAAACTTGACTCATTCATCTTTCAATTTTATGTTTTAGAGATACAGAATAAAATCTGACCAAACTGTCTAAAATTAGCAGATAAGTAGATAGGTAGAGTGAATAAAATGAGCTCAACAGTTTAATCTGAGCCCTTGGATGTAATAAGGTTAGAACTAGATACATTTCCATATGTAAAATGAAAAGTGTGATAAGGGTTTTCCAGTCTAAGTGCACCCTAATAAAGAAGAAAAATGGTAGAGTAAAGTAGGTAGGGTAGGTAGATGATGTTGCAGAATTACATGTGATGATCAATGGCTTTAGATGTGTGAAATATTTTATTTTCATCACAAAGTGCAAAGGCAGACACTCCATTGGAAGAATTTCAAAGCAAGGCAAAGTCAAATTATTAACTTCTCTTCTCATTTTTCCCTAAACATTTCACTAATTTCCCCTAAGTGCTAAGGTATTTGAAAATTAAAGGGGCTCAAGGAATTTCTTTGACTTTTGGAGGGACCGGACCCTCGGCCCAATAATTGGAAAAAACCTAAGTACTTAAAATCATTCATCATCACACTCATTTAATTCAAAAGATTCCTTCCTAAGTAAAATCCCATTTTACTTAGGAAAATCATGAGATATTTCATAAAAAAACCCTCAAAATCATATTTTATCCTAAGTTTAAGTGATGAAGTGATTATAATACAATTTGCTTCCAAAAACTTCACTTTCTTAGCTATATTAATGTATTTTGAAGTTTACCTTGTCTCCTTGTAATATTAACATTGATTTTATTTATTAACTCCTTATAGAAATGACCTTCTCCTATTATATATAATTCCTTTTATATAATATCCTAAAAACCCATGTATTATGATTTTAACCAAAGTATTTATTCCTCACTCGTTCGAATAAAAAACCCACTTTATACTCCCTTTGGTTAAAATATATCATTATATGTTAAATCCCGCCCCCTATGGTAATTGGATTAATCTAATTTAATTATCATATCATAAAAATATGAAAAAAGCTTTAAACATATAAAATATGTGTTTTAAACAAAAATAAATCCAAAGTTTAATTCAAACCAAACTTCGAAATAACCCATCTCTATGTATATTTTCCCCTCGCCCGATCACGTTTCCGTTTTTTAAACAAAGGAATTAATTAATCCTCACGATTAATTAAGAACCTAACTCTGCCAATCAAAACGCTCCCGCTATGATTAATCAATAATAAGATGCATCGGGCCTACGCCATTAAAACCCCATCATCTCCCTGTCCCGTCAATCGTTCGATCGACCCGTTCAAGATTAACGGTTGTTGACAATTCCGCTGGCCATTCCCGTTCTAAACAATAACACGCGAAATGACGGTGGTTTTCAAATAGTACCATGGCCATGTGTCATTTTTTCTGTGAAATCGTTGCCCATCCGCTCAATACCGTCTTCCCTCAAAAGCGGTGCGGAAAAAACCGCTTACCACCTCCCCCCCTGTGACTCATATGTCGTACATACTGATGTCATTTATTAAAATAATAAAAAAATATGCCACCATTTGACTTTGCCAATAAAACAACCCGTGTATTTTTCATTATCTCGTCCACAGTGAACGACTACACTCCCATGCAGAAAAATTCAAATTCCAACTGTTGAAGTCTGTCAAACGTTTACCCGTTTAAACACAAACACCCTAGTGTTGCTCATTTTTACCTGATTATGCAGTAAAACCCTTTGTAACCCAGCTGCACCACCTGAAACCTTTGTTAACCAATTTGAGCATGGTTTACCTCCCAAAGATCATTCTAAATTCACTCCACAGACCTCTCAAAATCAAATGAAACCTTTTCGACCTTCCCTGCAAACCAATGCTTTCTTAACAATTTGTTTTATTTTACAAGTGATCAGAAGACCACATACTTGGATAAACAGTCTTAATACTAGTCATAAGAATTTTTTACTCCAAGAGTGTTATCAAATCTATTCAAACAGAGATGGAGGATAAAACATGCAGTTGAAAGACACACAAAGGAAAAAGGAGATTAAACGATTTACTGTTGAAACAGACAGTAAAAACCTAAACCACACAATGAAGGTAAAAGGACATAGTAAAGAACAATAAAAGAGTATCAGGATTAAAGAATATCAAATTGAAGACCAAGTCAAGTAAATCAGCTAGCATGAAGATAAACAGCAGGGAAGATAGTTACAAAACAGAACATACAAGTTCATGACAAAGTGAAGACAGATAAAAAAATAGAGCGATAAAAAGTAAAAAGTAAACAGTAAACAGTGAAAGTAAACATGAAGACATTTTGGGTTAAGTAAAAATGAAAATAATTTCACCACATTGGATTTTGTCTAAAGTGAAATTAAAATAGTCAAAAGAACAAAAAGTGAAAAGATAAAAAAAAAAACCAACAAGAATGAACATTTTTGCAGAAATTTCATGTTTTAGTCATTGTTTTGAAGAAACTATTGTAATCAATCCAAGATGAATTTTTCAAAACTGAAGGAGGTTTATGTTCGTAAGAATACCATCTACAAAAACCTCTCTCACGTTTCTAACAGCTATTATGGTTTTGGAAGTATTAAACAATGTTGGAAAGCATTGTTTGCAGAAAATACCAGTTAAGTCATCCTTTTTCAGATAATATTGTGGTAAATAAAAAATACATCATACAAAACTGAAGGAGGTTTTTGTTTCTAAGAGACCCATCTACAAAAACCTATCTCACTTTTTTCACAGTTATTTCAGAATGAGAGATACATGCACATATTTACAGGCTATTTTTCAGACTCTATAAAACTCTGTTTTACACATATTTTTACAGAGACTATTGTGC
The DNA here is from genome assembly GCA_034641835.2 of Pinus albicaulis. Lineage (NCBI taxonomy): Eukaryota > Viridiplantae > Streptophyta > Pinopsida > Pinales > Pinaceae > Pinus > Pinus albicaulis. The sequence continues at coordinate 128,239,610 of CM076574.1, read as the reverse complement.
ACAACTGGAGAGGAATTTTGGGAAACGAAAAGAAATTTATCTCACCAACATATTAATCCACAATAACCTCTTTCACTTTTTACATATCTATTACGGATTGAGAAATAAAAAGATATCATTGGACCCCAAGTTTGCAGAATTGTTGGAGCAGAATGCACAAAGAAATGAAGCAGTTAGTGACTTGGATGCATCATCATCAACTAAGAGTTGGATAAAATTCAAATTCTCCTCTTTGTCATCACCTATCCATAAGAAATAGTTCCAAATATATGCATTATTTTGAGTTTCCTTTACTTAAGTTCTATTTATGTAAAATAGTTGGAGAGATTTGTGAACTAATCTTGATATTTTTTCAAGATATTTTAGTTTAGAATTTGTATAAATACTTCACTCTTGGAAGTATTTTGGGGGGGTTCTTATACTTTGCTGTAACATTGAATTTTTGGAATAAAGTTCTATTGGAGAAATTTCTTTGTGGCTAGCTGGATGATGGATTGACGCTAAAGACTTTTTACAGGATTCATGTGTCGAACTACGGATCAATAAGTCATCCTTTCCCTTATGTTTTAAGTCTTTATATTTGTTTATTATATCATAGTGTTTCATTTCTGAATAATTAATGAAAGAGAATAAATCAGAAAGTACTTAAGTGTAATCTGATTTCAATCATTTTTATTCTAAATGTTTTCTTCTAAATTGGTTATAAACAATGAATTCTTAATTGCTCTTGTTTAGCTAGTTTATGAATTTTATTATTTAGTGAAGAATACTTAACTTCTCTTTATTCGTAATCACTCATTTTCTCTCTTTGAATATGTTGAAAGATTATTAATTTCCTTTCATCCATTCTAAACCCATTCCATTCACTTTAGATCTAAAATTGTTCTTTGGTTTGATTATCTTACCCTGTAAAGCCATCTTTTGTTGATAAACTTAATCCAGTGAAGCCATACTTTTGACTCCATAGCCCAATGGCCTGAAACTACTCAATCTTGCCCTCAGTTACAGAATTCCACCATTCAAATTCAAACAAAATCCCTGGACTTTATAAGTAGCCTAATATCTTCTAAAACAAAGCTAAATTTGAAAGAGAGAGCCCTCTCTGGATACAGATTGGCTAGATTCTGTATCTAAAAGATTGGTTTGTGGTTACCTCGGACACCTTTCCTCTTCCAACAAATTCAAGGAAAATTTGAGTGATAACAAGTACCATATACTAATTCATAAGTGGACTTACTAGTAGATCTTCTAGTAGTCATTTTCACTGCCCAAAGAACGAATGTCAACTTTGAATCCTAGTTCTTTTGATTCTCATTAATTATTTTCTTCAAAATCTTAACCAATGTCTTGTTGGAAGATTTAGCTAGCCCATTCCCTTGAGGATGATATGCTGTAGAATGAGAAAAAATGACATTATATGTTTGACAAAAATTTATAAATCTCACTAAATTGAATACCTGAGCATTATCTGTTACAATTTTCACTAGACATCCAAACCTGCTGAAGATGTTCTCTTCCATAAACTTCATTACTATCAGATCATTTGTTTTTCTGGTAGGTATTTCCTCCACCCACTTTGCAAGATAATCAGTGGCAGTTAGAATCCACTTAAAATTCCCACTTGATGGTGGATTTATTTCTCTAATGAAATCCAATCCCCATTGTCTAAAGGGTTCTTCTACAAATACAGGGAGAAGAGGTAGAGGAGATAACTTCTTTTTTCTGCAAACAATTGACATTTTTGACAACTTCTAACCACTCTGTATACATCAGAAAATAAGGAAGGCCAGAAAAAAGTTGATTTAAGGATTTTATGAGCAGTAACTTTCCAGCTATAATGGCCCCCATGCAAACATTCATGGTAGTCTTTGATAACCTCCATTGACTCTCCCTCTGTCAAACACAACAACAAAACACCAGTTGGATCCTTCTAATATAATTTAGCATCAATTATAACATAAGTTTGAGCTTTGAGTTTAAGAGCTTTGTACTTTGTTCTGTTTATTGAGGGAGGAAAAGAGAAGAAGCACAAATAGTGAATAATATCATTATACCAATCATAGCAGAGAAATTTGTACTTGATTGCTCATTTTGTGCTACTTTGACTTGTTTCATCAACAAGTTCATCCAAGATTGCAAGCAGATTAATTCCCAGAGATTGAATATTAGACTCTGTGAGTAATTTTTATAGGTCCTGTCCTTTTACCAACTTAGTAGGCTTAATATCCAAATAATTTTCTTGGATTTTAGCAATCCATTTTCCTCTTTTTCCTTCCACATCACTCTGAACTAGCACATATTTTACAGCTGAGTTGGGTACATATGCTACTATTTGAGAATGAAGTACATAAGTCTTAAAAGCTTTCAATGATTTAACTAAAGCATATACCTGTTTCTCCAAAATATTGTATTTGAGTTCTGCATCTATGAGAACTTTACTGAAAAATGCTACAGGTTTCACTTTTCCTTCTTCATTCTTTTGTAGCAACATAGAAGCAATGGTAGAAGGTGATGCAAATGAAAATATTTGGAAAGGATTTTGATAATCTGGGCTGGTCAAAACTGGAGCTTCTTAAAGAGCCCCTTTAATCCTGGCAAAGGATTCTCTTGCACCTTTGTCCCATCTCACTTCAGCATATCTGTTATGCTTCTGACAATCTTAGCATAATTCGGGACAAATCTACTCATAAAATTAATTTTCCCTAGAAATATTTGGACATCTTTCTTACTTCTAGGCAATGGGATTATTGGTATAGCCTCAACTCTTGCTGGAGCAATTTTCACCCCCTGATTTGAAACTATATGTCCCAACAACTTACCTTCCTCCAAAGCAAACAAATATTTCTTAGGATTCAATGATAACCCAAAATTCTTGCATTTCAGGAAAGCCTTTTGTAGATGCTCCAAGTGCTCATCATCAGAACCTGAAAAAATAGTCACATCATCCAAATATATGACTACAAATTTGTCACCCACAAATGCTATATCCATTGCTCTCTGGAAAAGTATCTCCTACATTCATGAGACCGAACGACATCCTGACATACATGAACGTTCCCCAAGGTGTGGTAAAAGCTACTTTCTTCTGATTTTCCTTTTCAACGGCTACTTGGTTGTACCTAGAGAAACCATCAGCCATCGATAACCTATGAGCTCCAGTCACTTTCTGTAGAACATAATCCATCTTTGGCAAAGGATAATTATTCTTTAGGGAAGCTCTGTTCAAGTTATTGAAATAAACACACAATCTTATCTCTCCATTCTTCTTTGTGACAGGAACCAAATTAAAAACCCAGTTCGAGTATCTAAGAGGGACAATAATTTTTTCTTGCAACAACTTTTTCACTTCTTTTTCAATTTGGGCAAGTAACAGTGGATTAATCTGCCAGAGCTTATTCATATGTGGCTTAACCCCATCTTTTAGTGGTATTTTATGTTGAATATTGTCTAAATCACATGTCTTTAAATCTTCATAGGACCATGCAAACACATCCATATATTTCTTGAAAATATCGACATACCTTTCTTTATAACCCTTAGGAACTCCTTTGAACAACTTAACCATCTTGGGCTCCTGATGAGTTCCTAAAGTACAGTCTTCCATTTCACCATCGTGAGATACTTTTTTTTGGTTTATTGCTACATCATTTTCATCAAAAAATCTTTCAAGGTGAACCAAACCTCTAGGAAATGTATTATATTTCAATTGAATTATCTTCTGATCACCTATTGACTGCTTCAGGTTTTTCAAGACATCATCCTGATCAGTTTGTTCAATTTCTTGATCTATTTCACTGTCTTAAAAATTTCCAATCATTTTTAGGAAATGATTCATCTTCTCATCATCCTCAAAAACCTTCCAATGCTTTACATTATCGAGAATTGAAGGTCTATGCCTCAACTCAATCTCATATCTCAGTCTTGGATTAATGGGTGGCTTAAATGTACTAGCTGCAACTACCAGGGAATATGCCATTCTGTTATCTTCTCTTGGAATAAACTGAAGACTCAAGGCTTCAAAATAATTTTTAATTAGGTCCCATACTTCATTTCTATAAGACCTCAATATGGGATTTTTGGTTTGACGCAAATTCTTGATCTGTCTTATAATTAACTTAGAATCACCAAAAATGGAAATACATTGAATTCCCATTTGTTTTGCAGTTTGTAGACTCAAAATCAAAGCTTCATACTCAGCTACATTATTGGTTGATTAAAATTCAAGTTTAAAAGAAAAAGATAAAATATTACCTTCTAGAGATATGAATAAAAACCCAGCTCCTGTGCCATCCTTTGAGTAGGCACCATCTAAATAGCACTTCCAAATTTTATTTGAATCCAAATCCTTATGTAAAATTGCTGAAGAGAGCTATGTTTGTGAGTCTTCAGCAAATTCTGCATCTTCATGCAGCATGAAACAAGAGAGTGCCTCCTTCTCTTGACCATAGAAAGGGGAATTCCTGCATCTTTCTTTGTGGTAGTCTTAAAAAATCTGGTTTATCTGTATAACCTTCTTTCTTCCCCATTAAATACATGAATGATTGCATATGTAAAGTCCAGTTTTAAGACACCTCCAAGCTTTCCCCCCCAAGATTTGGACAACAACATATCAAATCTGGTTGGAATATCTGCAACTACTACATCCATCATGATAATCTTGGCTAGAATTTGAGCCAAGGATACCACCATGTCCTGCATAAGCCCAATGCACTTCACCCTTTTTGAATCAAATGAATAAAGGTCTCTATAGGGCTTAGAGATTTGTAAATTTAATTCTTTCATCACAGATAATGGCATAAGATTATGTGATGCACCAGAATATAACATAAAATTATGCATAATGAAATCATGAAGCAACACCGATATTTAAAATGGAGGAACAAAAGAATATACCTCTTCAACATGTGGTCCAAAAGTGACTACTGGCTTTCCTTCTTGCAAATTCACAGTATCCCCAATATCATCATATTGAGAAAGATTAATAAATTCTGCAATTTCCTTCTTGTAACTAGGTGTCTTAGCTAATTCAAGCAAAGTTACTTGAATTATGATCTTTTCTAATTCTTTGGAAACACTGAAATCTTGATCATGTTTAATAATATTTTTAGGTTCTTCTTGATTCTTGTTATAATTAGTATTTTTCTCAGGTACAATAACAATATTATCCAAAATATTTGAATCAATTGACTTATTCTGGGAAGCCTCAGCTTGTTTTTCATTTGTGCTCACTGAATTTATAGGTTGTTTCCCCTTGCCTGATTGTTTTACTGAGTTCTTTGTTTGTGGAGTTGCCATTAGAGAAGGAACTGATTCTGGTTCTTTTTCCTCATCATCCTGAGTTCTCAATATTTTTTTGATCTTAATTCATACTTCTTATGCAACTCTGCTTGCATAAAATCAGTGAATTGTTTATAATAGTCATCCATATCTTCCTAATCAAATGACACATCAGCTTCTGTGGATTCTTCACATTTCTCTTCTTCCTCATCATCATCTTCCATATAAATAACATATATTTGATCTTCAACCTCTTTCTGGTCATCCTCAGCAGATTGTGAAGGTGCTGCTTCTATATAAGGGTGATTGAACTTGATCCTGGTCTCTTCTTTCCCTCTGCAAAATCTGCAAGGGTTGCTTTCTTAACTGTGGATTAAGAACACCTCTGTTTTGCTGTGCAGGTTTATTATTATCAAATTCCATCTTTAATGATTTCTTTGACAAGTTCTTGATGATCTTAGTCATGTCATTAATCCTATGATCCTGAGATAAATCTTCTTTAGCCTTACCTTTATCTTGAACTATTTTCTTTTCCTGTGCTTTTCCAGTAGCAATCATGTTTGCTTCAATCTCTAAAGCATCTGTTTAGATTTTTTCAAGAGTAGAAGACCTTATCCCTCTCAAAGTGAAACTAAAATATGATACAAATGCTCCAACAAAAACAAATCTTTCTCCAATAGGAGGGGGTTTCATTTATGCGAGAAAACTATTATACAAATTGTTAAATATTTTAATGAAATCATTCATGCTTTCATCAGACTTTTTCTTAATAGCATTAAAATCTGTCAATGAATAACCATGATCTCTCTTTTCACCCCATCTTTGGATGAATTGTCTTTCTAATTCATCCCAATCATTAATTGAACCATTTGGTAATCCTTTAAACCATTTTCTTGCCTCTCCCTTCAGAGACTGTACATAATGTCTCATTACTACATCAAGATGTTCAAAATTTAAATTTTTAGAAAAAGTGAAAAACAAAGGCAAATGTTGTTCTGCAGTTATTTCATCTTCACCAGTAAACCTAGGAAGCAATTTAAGGTATTCCTGAGGCATTGCATTCATTGGCTGCGGGAGATTGAATGGTGCATATCTATTCATCAAGAAAGAAGAAACAGGGGCTGCCATGTTTATGCCTTGATTTACTGATCCTTGAGTAGGTGGGGTTTGTATACCAATTGTAGGTGTGGATGGATGAGGTGAAACAACTAATATGGGAATAGGTTGATGAAAAATAGCAGAAGAACTGGCAACTGCATTAGGCTGAGTTTCTGTAAATGTAAATGAAACAAACTCAAAAGATTATTCTTCTAACTTTGGTTCCTGGAAATGAATAGGTGGGCAAAAGGATTCTTGTTTCGAGAAAATGAGTATCCGGGAAATAACCTTGGATACAAGGGTGTGGGAACTATTTCCTAGTGCAGGCAGTGTAGCATCAGGTGTAGAAAGTGTTCTTGATTTCTGGACATTTTTAGAAACCAGCTTTTCAGGATCAGAAAGAATAGGAGCTTTCTGCTGAGAGGTATCTGATCTCGTATGTGGCCTTTTATATGCCATAATTTATGAAAAAAAAAGGCAGCCTGATATTTCCTCCTCTCCAAACAACCAGAGGAAATATGAACAAAACCCAGGGAAATAACTTCGCTTCTTCGTCCCCGGCAATGACGCCAAAAAATGTTGAACCTTAAGAGACAATACCTTAGCTATGATAAGGAATCCATACTTAAGAAATTTATATATTTATGTCATAGAAATATTGGTCTTTGTTTAATCACCTTCAAATATTTATCATTAAACCCTCAAATATCAAGTATATGAATGCCCCACAATGCTATTATCTGCTGATATAGAATGGAATGATCAGAAGAACATGAAAGAAAGAAGCCCAAACTGATATGCTGTTGTAAAAAATATATCACCTCAAACTCCAGAAGAATTATAAGAAAAAAACGATTAAAATAAAGGAGTTCCTATTAAGTATTTTAACTCTTATTCATACAAGTAAAAAGAGACCCGCAGCTTCATTACTTCATTTTATTCAAAGATGGAAAGTACACAATGTAAACTAGAAGAAACATCAACATCAACAAATGCCAGAAACTTTCTTTTCATTCATTAATCATTTCAAATCTGAGTACAAAAATTGCAGTATGAAGGTCCAAAAATCGGAACCTTTTTCTTTCTTGTCCATCTCATTAAATACAATAGAAAGAAATTTGTAATTGTTGTAATTGATCCTAACTACTCCAACTACTTAGGACTTCATCAACTATCTATTACATGTCCTCAAAATGTCTTATTACAATTACATTCTCTTTACAAGAGGAAAATAACATGAAATTAAAATCCTAATCTATATGTTGAATGTGAATTGATGACGATGCTGCTGCATCTTGACTGGCTGGTTTATCCTTCTTTGAAGTCAAGGGGTCCTTTGGTAAATCTGACATCCAGGCTCTGCATTTCTTCCATATCTCAATGTTTGTCTTGGGTGAATGAACCAGCTTTTGATACTCCAATCTGAAAGAAGTAATTTTTTTGAAAGATGGATTCTTTGCAAATAAATTTTTAACTAACCACATCAGCTGAAAATGTATTTGAAGGAAATTGATCATTGTTGTTCCTTTAATAATCAGAGTCTTTTCATGAGTATTGTCTACCTTAATTTTTCCAACACTAGTAAGGGTTCATAAGAATTCGATGATAACAAACCACCTCCAAGACCCCAGCATGATGGTAAACCTGCTCTTGCTATTTTATCAAATAATTTATCAAATTGGTTCACTGCTTCCTTAAGCTCATTCAGCTTCTTTTCTATAGACTTCCTGCAATCATTTTTGACAATCATTTTTTTTAATTTCCACAACATATAAAATACTGTCTTTAATTTCATTTTCTTCTAAGTCCTGATCTATTATGTAATCAATGAAATTAATAAAATTTCTTGCCCAAATGGCCCTATTAATTTTCTTTTTCTTGTCTGCCATGACTTGTTCTTCAAATTCCTTGATAATATTTTTTTCTTCTGCAACCACAGTCATAAAATCTGAGATTTTCTTCATTTCTGCAATAATATCATTCCAGATGATATCCTTAGCCTGTATTAAGGATATATTTCCCTTCATTTTTTATTTGAGATTTTTAATCTCAGCATCAATATTTTGGTAATCCATTTTTTATTTACTGACTTCTCCCTCAGTGGCTTTTATAATCTTTGTTGTTGTTTCTTTATCAACTTGTGCTCTTTTTTTATCTCTCTCTGCCATCTGCAATTCAATGGTTAATTGAGATATTTGTGCTGATGGATCTTCACTACCTGATTGAAAAACAAAAGTGAAAATATGAGATTCAATATGATTTTTCAATGACAATGTAGTTTTCTTTAATTTGGTTATTTATTCTTCCTTTTACAGGAGCTATTGAAGAAGTTTTTCTTTCTCATTTTCTATCTTTGCAACTTCTGCTGCCATGGAGTGTTCTCCTTGTTGTACCTTAAGAGACAATCCCTTAGCTGTGATAAGGAATCAATGCTTAAGCCATTTATATGATTATGTCACAAAATTATTTGTCTATGTTTAATAACCCTCAATTATTTATCAAAAACCCTCAAATATCAAATATAATGAACATCTCACAATGCTTTCGTTTGCTTATGTTGAATGAAATGACCAGAAGAAAATGAAAGAAGGAAGTCCAAACTGATATGATGTTACACTGAATATATCATCTCAAAGCCCACAAGAATTATATGAAAGAAACAGTTAAAAATAAGGAGCACTAATTATGGATTTTAACTCTTACTTACATAGGTAAAAAGAGACCTGCTGCTCATTACTTCGTTTTATTCAAAGATAGAAAACACAAAATGAAAACTTGAACACATATAAACATAAAAATATTCCAGAAAATTGCTTCTCATTCATTAATCTTTGAAAACTTTGAGTACAAAATTATAATCTGAAGGTCCAAAACTCGGAACCTTTCTTCCCCTTGAAAATTACATTAAATACAGTAAAAAAAAGTAGTTTGGAACTGTTGTAACCAATCCTAACTACCACAACTACTTAGGACTTCGGAGGCTGTCTATTACATGCCTTGAAAATGTCTTATTACAATTACATTGTCTTTGAAAAAGTAATATAATGTAAAAGTATATATCCTAATATATAGGAATTTCTGATGATGCCACTGCATTACTTGATCAGCTAATTTGACTTTCTTTAATGCTGAAAACCCTTTTGGCAAGTATATTTTCCAAGCTCTGAAATTTTTCCATATCTCTACCTTTTTCCTGGGTGAATGTGTTAGATTGTGATACTCCAATATGAATGCAATAATTCAACTATAGGATGGTGCTTCTGTGAAAAGAGTTTTTACCAACCATAGTAGCTGAAAATGTTTCTACAAAAAGTTGACCATTGTTTCCCCTTTAAGCACCTAAGTTTTTTCATGCCTGTTATCAACTTTACTTTTTGTCATAACTAGAAAATTTTCATAAGAATCCCATGGAAAAGTATTTACTTCATCTCCCCAACATGATGGCAGACCTATTCTTATTAATTTGTCAAATAACTTATCACACCAACTTACTACTTCTTTAATTTCCATCAGTTTCTTTTCTGTAGCCTTTATATGGTCATTTCTAACAATCATCTTATTAATCTCTACTGCATATAAAGTCTTGTCTTTAATTTCATTGCATTGGTCTTCGTCAGATCATTCACAATCAACTCAACAGTTTTCATATGTAAATTCATCTTGTCCATCACGGGAATCTTATTCCATCTACAGTCACATTTACAGTATTGAAATTGTTAGAAGACCATATTGACATGTCTATAGGATGTGATAGGGCAATCCTGAATTGATCTTTCTCAAGATCCATGAAAGTCAAAAGTCTTGTTTGATCTAGAGCAACTTGATATTCAAATTAGGCCTCCATGTTGGCCTTCATCTTCTGATTCCTTTCTTCAATTTGTGTAAACATCTGTTTGATCAGAGGTACTTGTTCATGAGAGATTTCATGACTCTTGGGTGAAGCACGAACATTTGTTCTTCTCCCAAATGTAAAGAAAAAACAGGTGGGTTGGATGTAGATTCTTCAATAAACTTTGTCCTCTTCTCAGCTCCCTGCTCCTCATCATCTAAATCAATCACTGTTTCTTTACTTCTTTTGTTTTATTTCTCCGATATGATAGGAGTCTGAATGTTTGAACCTGCTGAACTCATCACACCTTTACTTGCTATCTTCTCCAAATCTGGCCTAATTTCATGAATAAAAGTTGAATACCCATTCCCAATTCTTCTATTCGAAATTACACTGTGAGGGTCATAAGCCCAACTTTCCCCTAACAGCATATGCATCTCATCTAACATTTTAGTAACCTCCTCAAATTCATATCTCATGTTGACTCAGAAAGGGCCTACATTCATGGGTATTTTGTACATGTGCCCCTTTTTCATGGGCACAAAATGAACCTGATCAACATTTAGGCTTTGTTGAATAAATTCCAAGGCAAATAGCCTCATAGGCACAAACGTTGGAAGTCTATAAGGCTCAACACTTGCTCCATATAGCCTAATTTCACAGTAATCCTAAAAAACAAACCAATCTCCAAATTTTCAATTTACTCCTATATGAAAATATTTCTAAGCTTTAGGTAGAAAACAGGGAGGAGGAACTCCATTCAATATTTTATATGCAACTGACATGAAATAACTGGAAAAATCAAACAATCTAGCTTCATTTTGCTCTCTTCTTACTACATCAGTCCAGAACACTACTGATTGCCTTTTCTTGTTTATATCCAGAAAATTCAGACCTAGATGCATGAACTCTTCCACATTTTGATATAAGAACAAGTAGACAATCAATGAAGGAAATTTAAAAGGACCTATTAATGAAAGGCTCATTAGCCGTGAATTAAGTGCTTCCTGCCAATATGATGGAATATCCATCACTATTCATGGCTTCTTCATCATGGAAAACATCCCCAAGAATGATTTATCCACTGTACTATCATCATATTTGCCCAGAATTTTCGCAATGCTGCTTAATACTGGTTGAATTTCTGCATCAAAAATCTCCATAGAAAACTCCTTGCTGTCCGACTGAAATTTCTTCGTGTTTGGCTTCAAAAATTATATGAACTTATTAAAATCTTCACCTGCAATATTATCATAATAGGTTACCAGAGAATCGTCGGAGAACTGAATGGATGGCTTTGACTCGGGATAGCACAGAACTTGGTGTATTAGCTGGGTAGACACTTGAAAAAAATTCTCTCCCTGACAATTCATAACAAAACATTTCCCAGGGTACATGACTGACACCAACCAATAGATAAATTCAGGAAAAAGGTGAGTCTTTGGGATACATGCAGAAAGCACTCCAGACTTGACCATGGAAATATAAATAGGGGAGGTTTTCTCATTCAGGATGACTTGCTGATAAAACAGAAGATGAATTATAAAACAAAAGGTATCTTGAATATCCCCCTCGGTGTCCATGAGAGGGATATGACTAGCAGAACCTGACAAGGATGAATGCTTAGCCATGACTGAAAATTATCGTAAAGAAAAACTTACAGGGTGGTCAATTTTACTAGGGTGACAGAAAACTAAAACAGGACGCAACATAAACTAATCACAAATTATTTGAAAAACAATGCAAATTTTGTTTAAATAGGTGGTGCTGCCTTAACTTTTAATGTTGACATGACGCGCCAACGAGCCGTTGATTTCACCCAACGTGGAAGATAGATGTGAACAATTTAGTGCCCTACGCCACTGCGAGGGGTCTCGAGGTACGAAGGAAAATTTTGGCTGGTGCCCCCACACTCAATCTTCATTGTTCATCTCTGTTGTCCTCGCAGTCAACCCAGTCAACTGTGGAGGCACTCATCTTATTATCTCATGCGCTGGTTGTGCTTGCGGGTTGGGTCTTTTGATAAGAATTAAAACCATCAATGCTTTCCGCCCAACAAATTAATCAATCTTTAATCATAAATGTGGAACCCACTTTCATAAAGTCTAAGGTGCTTAAAATTTTAACTCCAATATATCAACATAAATGTTTTTTATGCTAAAGTATAAGAATTTTAATACTTTAACATATTTTCGATTATTTTCTAATTTTTTTTTTATATTTTCAAGAATTGAAAATAAAAGGATATTCAAATGATCGACAACATCTAGCTCCACCTAGGGATAATGTTTTTACCATGAAACACTAAGAACCTGCATATCAGTGCCTTCACTTCGGGCATGGAGTCAAAAATTGCTTGATAAGAAATATACAATGTGGGAAAACCGAATATGTACAATGATGAACTGGCTGTTTTCAATGCTGGAAATAATTTTTCAAATACTGCCCGTTCATAGGTTGTTCTACTACTTCCCCATCAATATTTTCTAGCATAAAAGTGTTATTTGATCTAACTTCAGTGATTTTATAAGGACCATACCATAGAGGATCAAATTTGCCATGTTTTCCCTTCTCTTCTTTCCTGGTATCCCACCTTAGTACCAGATCTCCATTTTGGAACATAATATCCTTTGCCTTTCTGTCAAAAATGAACTTCATATTCTCTTGATATGTGACCAAATTGTCTTTGACTTTATTTCCGCTTTCACTCAATTCTATTACCTTATTCAGCCTTCTTATCAATGCATTAGGATCTTCTTGTGTTTCTTGAAGAAAGGAAATTATTGGTTTTTCTAATCGAGTGGGAAACAAAGCTTGAGTACCATATACTAACTCATAAGGGGACTTACCATTGGATCTTCTAGTAGTCATTCTTCCTTCCCAAAGAGAAAATATCAGCTTTGAATCTCAATTTTTCTGGTTCTCATTAATTTTTTTCTTCAGGATCTTGACCAATGTCTTGTTTGATGACTCTGTTAAACCATTCCCTTGTGGATGATATGCTGTGGAATGAGATAATATGACATTATAAGTTTGAAAGAAATTTATAAATCTTACTGAGTTAAATACTTGAGCATTGTCTATGACGATTTTCACTGGACACCCAAACCTGCTAAAAATATTCGCTTCCAAAAACTTCATTACTACCAAATAATTTGCTTTCCTAGTAGGAATTTCCTCTACCCATTTTGTAAAATAATCATTGGCAGTCAGAATCCACTTAAACTGCTCACTTGATGGTGGATTAATTTCCCCAATAAAATCTAATCCCCATTGTCTGAAGGGTTCTTCAATAAAAATAGGAAGAAGAGGTAAAGGAGCTAACCTTTTCTTTTATGTAAATAATTAGCATTTCTGACAACTTCTAAAAAATATGTACACATCAGCAAATGCAAATAAAGAAGGCCAGTAGAAACCCGATTTAAGAATCTTATGAGTGGTTACTTTCCAACTGTAATGTCCTCCACACAAATATTCATGATACTCCTTTATCACTTCCATTGATTCTGCTTCTGTCAAACAAAGAAACAAGACACCAGCAGGGTCTTTCCAATATAATTTAGTGTCAATTATAACATAAGGTTGAGATTTGAGTTTTAGGGCTCTGTATTTTGATCTATTGATTGAGGGAAGGCAAGAGAAAAAACACAAATAATGAATAATATCTTTATACCAATCTGAGCAGAGAAATTTGTATTTGATTGCTGACTTAGTTGTAATCTGATTGTTTTCCTCAACCACTTCATCTAAAGGTGGAAGAAAATTAATTCCCAAAGCTTGGAAATTAGATTATGTCAACAATTTAGCTAGTCCCTGTCCTTTGACTAACTTAGTAGGCTTAATGTCCAAATCATATTCTTGGATTTTGGCAATCCATTTCCATCTTTTCCCCTCCACATCACTCTGTACTAGCACATATTTTACAATAGAATTAGGCACATATGCTACTACTTGAGAATGAAGTACATAGGTCCTGAAAGATTTTAATGATTTAACTAAAGCCGCATACCTACTTCTCCAGGATATTATACTTGAGCTCTACATCTCTGAGGACTTTAATGAAAAAGGCTATAGGTTGCTCACTTCCATCTTCATTTTTCTGTAACAACACAACAAAAATAGTAGAGGATGATGCAAATGAGAATATTTGGAATGGCTTCAAGTAATTTGGACTGATTAAATCTGGAGCTTCTTGGAGAGCTTCTTTAATTCTGCCAAAATATTCTCTTACATCCCTATCCCTTTCACTTCAGAATTATTTTTCAACATATTTGTTATGCTCCTAACAATATCAGCATAATTTGGAACAAATATTCTTAGAAAAATGATTTTCCCTTGAAACCTTTGGATATCCTTTTTACTTCTAAGCAGTGGAATTGTTTGTATAGCCTCAACCCTTGCTGGATCAATTTTCACACCTTGATTTGAAAATATATGACCCAGCAACTTACCTTCCTCTAGAGAAAACATGTATTTCTTGGGGTTCAATGACAACCCAAATTTTCTGCATTTCAAGAAACCTTTCTTTAGGGGATCTAAGTGCTTATCATCAGAACCTGAAAAAATAGTAACATGATCAAGATAAATGGCTACAAATTTGTCACCCACAAAAGAAATATCCATTTCCCTTTGGAAAGTAGCTCCTGCATTCATGAGGTCGAATGGCATCTTGGCATACATGAAAGTTCCCCAAGGTGTGGTGAAAGCATTTTTCTTCTGATATTCCTTCTCCACAACTACCTGATTATATCCAGAAAAACCATCAACCATGGACAACCTGTAAGCTCCAGTCACTTTCTGTAGAACAAAATCCATCTTCGACAAAGGATAATTATCCTTTAGGGAAGCTCTGTTCAAATTTATGAAATCCACACATAATCTTATCTCTCCATTTTCCTTTCTGACTGGTACTAGATTGGAAACCCAATATGAATATCTGAGTGGAACTATGATTTTTTCTTGCAAAATTTTCTTTACTTGTTTTTCAATTGGGGCAAGTAACAGTGGGTTAATTTGTCCAAGATTCTGTCTGTGTGACTTAACCCCATATTTTAGTGGTATTTTGTGCTGAATAACATCTATATCATAAGTCTTTAAATATTCATATGACCATGAAAACACATCCATGAATTGTTTGAAAATATATACATACCTTTCTTTATAGTCCTTAGGAACTCCTTTAAACAACTTGACTATTTTGGGCTCATGTTGAGTTCCTAAATTACAGTCCTCCATTTCTCCATCCTGATATACCTTTTGCTGATTCACTGCCACATCATTAGCATCAAACAATCTCTAAAGAGGCACCAAACCTCTGGGCAAAATATTATCCTTTAATTGAATTATCTTCTGATCACCAATTGTCTGCTTCAGGTTTCTAGACATATCACTTTGACCACTTTCATCAACTTCTAAATCAATTTTACTATCTCCAAAATTTCCAATCATTGTTAAAAATTGATTAATCTAGTCATCATCCTCAAAAACCTACCAATTCTTTACATTATCAGGGATTGAAGGCCTATGTCTCAACTTAATTTCATATCTCAACGTTGGATTAATTGGTGGTTTAAATGTACTGGCTGGAACTGCCAATGAATCTGCCATTCTGTTCTCTTCTCTTGGAATAAACTGAATATTAAAGGCTTCAAAATAATTTTCAACTAGATCCCACACCTCATTTATATAGGACCTCAATCTGAGATGCTTAGTTTGACACCAATTCTTAATTTGTCTTATTATCAATTCAGAATAACCAAAAACAGAAATAGACTGAATCCCCATTTTTTTGGTTGTTTGCAGGCTTAAAATCAATGCTTCATACTCAGCCACATTATTAGTAGATCCAAATTCTAGTTTAAAGGAAAAAGGTGAAAGGTTACCTTCAGGAGATATAAATATGAATCCAGCTCTGGTGCCCTCTTTAGAAAATGCACCATTGAAATAACACTTCCAAATTTTATTTGAATGCAACTCCTTATGTACATTGGCTGAAGAGAGTTGTTCCTTTGAGTGTTCAACAAATTTTTCATCTTCATGCAGCATGAAACAAGAGAGATCCTCTTTCTCTTGGCCATAAATGGGAGAATTACCTGCATCTTTCTTGGTGATAGTTTTCAGAAATCTGGTTTCTATGGATAACCTCCTTTCCTCCCCATTAAAAACAGGAATGATGGCATATGTGAAATCCAATTTCAAGACACCTCCAAGCTTTTCTCCCCAAGATCTAGACAACAACATACCAAATCTAGCCGAAACATCTACTACTATAACATCCATCATAATATTCTTGGCTAGAATTTGAGCTAAGGAAACAACCATGTATTTGATAAGACCTACACACTTCACTCTTTTTGAATCAAAGGAATAGATGTTTCTATAAGGCTTAGTAATTTGTAAATTTAGCTCATTCATCACAGACAGTGGCATAAGATTATGTGATGCACCAGAATCTAGCATACAATTATGTAAAATGAAATCATGCAAAAAAATTGATATATAAAAAGGTGGAACAGAAGAATATACCTCTTCAACATGAGGCCCAAAAGTAACCATTGGCTTCTCTTCTTGCAAATTAACAATATCTCCCACCTCATCAGACTGATATAGATTAATAAACTCCACAATTTCTTTCTTATAACCAGGTTTTTTAGCCAACTCAAGAAGAGGTACTTGTACTTTAACTTTTTCTAACTCTTTTGACAAACTGAAAGTTTGATTTTGTTTTGTCAACTTTTCAGGTTCTTCTTGATTTTTGTTTGGATTTGTATGTTGCTCAGGAACAGTAAAAATATTCTACAAAATATTAGAATCAGTAGACTTGACTTGGGAAGCCTCAACTTCCTGCTTCTCCTTTTCTTTTACTGGATTCATGGGCTACTTCCCCTTGTCTGATTGTTTTATTGAATTTTTCTGTAGTGGAGTCACCATTAGGGAAGGTACTAACTTTAATTCTTTCTATTCATTATATTGAGTTCTCAACCTCTTCTTTGATCTCAAGTCATAATTTTTATGCATTTTTCCTTGCATAAAATCAGTAAATTTTTTGCAGTAGTCATCCATTCCTTCTTGATCAAATGAAACATCA
Source organism: Pinus albicaulis (assembly GCA_034641835.2). Lineage (NCBI taxonomy): Eukaryota > Viridiplantae > Streptophyta > Pinopsida > Pinales > Pinaceae > Pinus > Pinus albicaulis. The sequence goes on along the minus strand of CM076574.1, from coordinate 128,222,319 downwards.
TCTTCTTTACATTATTCTTCACATTCCTTTTCACATTCTTCTTATGTTTCACCATCTTCCATATACACAGCAGAAATTTGATCTTCATATTCTTTCTGATCATCATCAGTAGACTATGATGGTGCTACTTCTATATATAAGGGTTCTTGAACTTGATCCTGAACTCTTCTTTCCCTTTGCAGAATCTGCAGGGGCTGCTTTCTAAATTTGGGATCAAAAAATCTCTCTGTTTTGTTGTACAGGTTTCTTGTTATCCATTTCCATCTTTACTAATTTGTTTGAAAAAATTTTAATGACCTTAGTCATGTCATCGATCCTTTGATCTTCTGATGACTCCTCTTTAGCTTTTCCTTTATCTTGAACTAACTATTTTTCTTGTATTTTTCCAGTAGCAGTCATATTTGCCTCAATCTCTAAGGCATCAGTTTGAATTTGTTCAAGAGTGGGTGATCTTCTTTCTCTCAATGTGAAACTCAAATCTGATGCAAATGCCCCATCAAAAACAACCCTTGCTCCAATAGGAGGAGGTTTCATTTCCACAGGAAAACTATTGTACAATTTATTAAATATTTTGATGAAATCACTCATGTTTTCATATGATTTTTTTCTTTATAGCATTAAATTTTGTTAAGGAATAACCATGATCCCTCTTTTCACCCCATCTTTGGATGAAATGTCTTTCTAATTCATCCCAATCATTGATTGAGCCATTTGGTAATATTTTGAACCATTTTATTGCCTCTCCATTTAGAGACTACACAAAATGTCTCATTACAACATAAAGATGTTCTACATTGAAATTTTCGGCAAAGGTGTAAAACAAAGACAAGTGTTGTTCTGCAGTTATTTCATCTTCACTAGTAAATCTAGGAAGAAAATTAAGATATTCTTGAGGCATTGCATTCATTGGCTGAGGAAGATTTAATGGTGCATATCTATTCATCAAGAAAGCAGGGGCTACCATGTTTATGCCCTGATTAACTACTCCTTGAGTAGTGGGAATCTGTGTACCAGTTGTACGTGCGGATGAATGGGGTGAAACAACTGATAAAGGAAGGGTTTGATAAACTAAAGTAGAATAAATAGCGACTGTATTAGGCTGAGTTTTTGTAAATGTGAAAGATATAGATTCGAAATACTGCTCTTCTAACTTTGGTTCTTGGAAGTGAGTGGATGAAGATAGGATTATTGTTCTGAGAAAGTGAGTTTCCGGGAAATATCCTTGGATGAAAGAGTATGTTAACTGCTGCTAGGTGCAGGCAGTGTGGCATTAGGTGTAGAAAGGATTTTTGATTTCTGGCTCTTTTTAGAAACCAAATTTTCTGGATTTGAAAGGGTAGGAACCTTCCGCTGAGAGTTATCAGACCTCGTATGTGGCCTCTTATAATCCAGAATTAGAAAATGAAACATAGCTTTTAATATTTCCTCCTCTCTGAACAACCAAAGGAAATACAAATAAAACCCAGGGAAAATATTTCATTTCTTTGGTCCCCCGCAATGGTGCCAAAAAATGTTGTACCTTAAGAGACAATACCTTAGCTGTGATAAGGAATCAATTCTTAAGCCCTTTATATGATTATGTCACAAAATTATTTGTCTCTATTTAATAACCCTCAAGTATTTGTCATAAAGCCCTAAAATATCAAATATAATGAACATCTCACAATGCTGTCGTTTGCTCATGTTGAATGAAATGACAAGAAGAAAATGAAATAAGGAAGTCCAAACTAATATGTCGTTACACAAAATATATCATCTCAAACCCCAGAAGAATTATATGAAAGAAAAATTTAAAACGAAGGAGCGCCAATAAGGATTTTAACTTTTTCTTACATAGGTAAAAAGAGACCTACTGCTCATTACTTCATTTTATTCAAAGACAGAAAACACAAAATGAAAAATTGGACACATATCAACATAAACATATTCCAGAAACTTTCTTCTCATTCATTAATCTTTGAAAACTTTGAGTACAAAATTATAATATGAAGGTCCAAAACTCAAAACCTTTATTCCCCTTGAAAATTACATTAAATACAGTAAAAAAAAACATTTTGGAACTGTTGTAACCAATCCTAACTACCACAACTACTTAGGACTACGGAGGCTGTCTATTACATGCCTTGAAAATGTCTTATTACAATTACATTGTCTTTGAAAAAGTAATATAATGTAAAAATATATATCCTAATCTATAGGAATTGTTGATGATGCCACTGCATTTCCTTAGTAAGCTAATTTGACTTTCTTTAATGTTGAAAACCCTTTTGGCAAGTCTATTGTCCAAGCTCTACACTTTTTCCATATCTCTACCTTTGTCCTGGGGAAATGTGTTAGATTGTGATACTCCAATCTGAATGTAGTAATTCGACTATAGGATGGTGCTTCTGTGAAAAGAGTTTTTACCAACCACAGTAGCTAAAAATGTTTCTGCAGAATGTTGAGCATTTTTTCCCCTTTAAGCACCTGAATTTTTTCATGCCTGTTATCAACTTTACTTTTTTTCATAACTAGAAAATTCTCATAAGAGTCCCATGGCAAAAGATTTCCTTCATCTCCCCAACATGATGGTAGACCTATTCTTGTTAATTTGTCAAATAAATTATCAAACTGACTTACTGCTTCTTTAATTTCCATCAGTTTCTATTTTGTAGCCTTTCTATGGTCATTTTTGACAATATTCTTATTGATCTCTATTATAAGGTCATGTCTTTAATTTCATTGCATTGGTCTTCATCAGATCATTCATAATCAACTCACCAGTTTGCATATGTAAATTAATCTTATCCATCAAGAGAATCTTCTTCACACCTACAATCACATTTACAGTATTGAAATTGTTAGAAGAAAATATTGACATGTCTATAGGATGTGACAGTGAAATCCTAAATTGATCTTTCTCAAGATCCATGACAGTCAAAAGTCTTGTTTGATCTGGAGCAACTTGTTATTCAGCTTGGACCTCCATGCTGGCCTTCATCTTCTGATTCCTTTCTTCAATTTGTGTAAACATCTGTTTGATCAGAGGTACTTATTCATGAGAGATTTCATGACTCCTGGGTGAAGCAGGAACATTTTGTTCTTCTCCCAATTGTAAAGAAAAACCAGGTGGGTTAGGTGTAGATTCCTTAGTAAATTTTGTCCTCTTCTCAGCTCCCTGCTCCTCATCATCTAAATCAATTACTATTTCTTTGCTTATTTTGTTTGATTTCTCTGATATGATAGGAGTCTGAATGTTTGAACCTGCTGAACTCATCACACCTTTACTTGCTATCTTCTCCAAATCTGGCCTAATTTCATGAATAAAAGTTGAATACCCATTCTCAATTATTCTATTCAAAATTACACTGTGAGGGTCATAAGCCCAAATTCCCCTAACAACATATGCATCTCATATAACATTTTAGTAACCTCCTCAAATGCCTATCTCATATTGACTATGAAAGGGCCTACAATCATGGGTAGTTTGTACATGTGCCCCTTTTTCATGGGCACAAAGTAAAACCTGATCAACATTTAGGCTTTGTTGAATAAATTCCAAGGCAAATAGCCTCATAGGCACAAACGTTGGAAGTCTATAAGGCTCAACACTTGCTCCATATAGCCTAATTTCAGAGTAATCCTAAAAAACAAACCAATCTCAAAATTTTCAATTTACTCCTAAATGAAAATATTCCCGAGCTTTAGGTAGAAAACAGGGAGGAGGAACTCCATTCAAGATTTTATATGCAACTGACATGAAATAACTAGCAAAATAAAAAAAATCCAGCTTCATTTTTCTCTGTTCTTACTACATCAGTCCAGAACACTATTGATTGCCTTTTCTTATTTAAATCCATAATATTCAGACCTAGATGCATGAGCTCTTCCACATTTTGATATAAGAACAAGTAGACAATCAATGAAGGAAATTTAAAAGACCCTGTTAATAAAAGGCTCATTAGCTGTGAATTAACTGCTTCCTGCCAATATGATGGAATATCTAGCACTATTCCTAGCTTCTTCATCATGGAAAACATCCCCAAGACTGATTTATCCACTATACTGTCATCATCTTTGCCCAGATTTTTCGCAATGCTACTTAATATTGGTCAAATTTATGCATAAAAAATCTGCATAGAAAACTCATTGTTGTCCGGCTGAAATTTATTCATGTTTGGCTTCAAAAAGTATATGAACTGATTAAACTCTTCACCTGCAAGATTATCATAATAGGTTACCAGAGAATTTTCGGAGAACTGAACGGATGACTCTGACTCAGGATAGCACAGGGCTTGGTGGATTAGCTAGGTAGACACTTGCAAAACATTCTCTCCCTGACAATTCATAACAAAACATTTCTCAGGGTACATGACTGACACCAACCAATAGATAAATTCAGGAAGAAGGTGAGTCTTTGGGATACATGCAAAAATCACTCCAGATTTGACCATGGTAGTATAAACTGGGGAGGTTTTGTCATTCAGGATGACTTGTTGTAATGTTCCAATATTTTAGATTCCAAGCTAAATGGAACATTAGAGTTAGCAACAAATATAGTCGATAAATAAATGGGTAGAAAAGCCCATAAGTCTCCTAAGGAGGAATATAATACTCCAATTGTGAAAGGGGACACTCTTTCAAGCCTAATAAAACACCTCCATGTGTGAACAAAGATAAAATGAAGCTACTTTGACCAAGTCAATAGTGCAGTTTTAGTGGAGGAGGAATCCTAGGATGGATAACGCAATTTTGGAGGGAAATGTAACTTGGCTTAGAAGTAACCTAAGTGAGTGGGGCCAAGGGCAAGCAAACTCACATCTTATATAAGGAAGAGGAGGGCTACATTATTGGGCATGTTGTATAATTATAATTCTTGTCTGCCAAGAATTGTTGCTACTTTGCTCCTTAGCAAAGCTACAGTGATGTTTAGCACTGGGTGTTCCAAGGCGAGAATCCCACCTATTTCCTTTCAGTAGATCATTGGGAGAGTTTGTATTCATATTTCCACATCAGGTTTTTAGGCCAAGATTTATCCATCTACATCAGCACAGCTTTGTCGAAGATTGTGCAGTGTTGCTGGGTGTAGCAGTGGAAGGGATTGGAATCGTGGCTTCTGAGCTAGTTTCTCATTGGAGGAAGGTTTCCTTCACTTGAGAGATCTGTTTGGAGAGCTATAGAGATTATTTAAGATCTTTGGTATCAGACCACACATTTTTCATACCCTCCCAGCATTTTTTCTGCTAGGGAGTGCATTATTTTGGAGGCAGTGTTCATTGCATGGTTTGGTGGCTCCGTTGTAGTGTTTCCTTGTGATTGAGAGGTTCATCCTTTCATGGGAGGAAGCCCTTGAGGGTTATAAATTATATTATACATATTTCAGACTTCTAAACTCATGTACTTCATTGTTGCAGTGATTATTCAGTCATTTCCTGAATATCACATTTTATATATAGAGTGTTTGACAAGAAACCCTTGTCGGGTTATCTTGTATTTTTTATAGGAGACTAGATCTTTGTACTTCAGCATTATTTATCAATATATGAGTAGATCTATGATTCTCCTATCATTTTATGTGTAAACCCTCTCTTAGACTGCGCAGTCCCTTGAGCAGCTGCTCCGACATTTTGTAGTCTTAGGGTTTTTCACCATTTTTAGCTACACTAATGTGGGAGGTCTATTTAGCCCACCTAGTTTGATTTGTTTCAGCTCTATTCTTGGATTTAGAATTTATACTGACTAATATATGGGATCCAAGAGTCTGTTTCACTATTTTATTACATTTTTTGCTGGAAATGCATTTTTGATGCATGTTTTATGAGAAATCCTGAAAAAGGAACATTACAGTGGTATCAAAGCATGATCTCTGGCTTATCCTATGAGATCTAGCTATCAGAAGAAGGAGAGATGTAAAAAATCCAGAAAGCTTCAATATGTGCAGAAATAAAATAATATAAGCTCACAAAGCTTCTTCCAAAATCTTTGTAGAGCTTTCAAGGAGAGCTGAAGAAAATGAGATTGGAGATGAAATCTCCAATGGAGGTTGATTCTAGAGATGAATCTAGATTTTCACATGGTGAGTGTGAGCATGCAACTGCACTCCATGATGCATAGCATATTCAAACACTTAGATCTATATTGAGATGGATGGAAAGAGGAAGAATGCCTAAGAGAATGACTCTTAGTGTTTTGTTGCGGGAGTATGAATATCAAATTGAAAGGTTTAGAGATCATACTAATTTCTAGAAGTTTTGCAAGATCCAGATGGAGAAGAGCCAGCAGCAGGATGCAGATAGATTTTTTCTATCTACTTTTTCCAGATCACCTACATGTTCGGTTGGAGCTTGGGTGAAGGAGCTAAACTCCTATTTGCAGCTACACCATATTTCCAGAGATGAAGCTATCAAAGTTGCAGCACTGAATTTCAGAGGTAAGGCTCATGCATGGTGGATTTTTGAATCTTATTATTTAAGGAATGTCAATACTTTCTCTTTTGCAAGATTCATAAAAACATTGATGGAGAGGTTTGGTGGAAAACTTCCTAAGACACATGAGCAAGGAAAATTTGAAAAAAAAAATCCTTGCATGTGATGGAGGAAAATCCATTTCAGAAAACCACGAGAAGAGTTGATGTCTTGCATTACACATTGCCGGAAACAAAACCTCCAATTCATATTCTTGAACAAGAGGGCATGGGGATCACTTTTTCACAAAGGGATCCAATTGTTGAGAGGTTGCCTACACACATTGATGAAGAAGAGGGAAACAACATTGTCACATCTAGAGCACATCCAGTGCCTCATGTAAAGGGAGGAGGAGCACATGCTCCCATAGGATGGATTCTTGTATCTATGCAATAAGTTCCCCAGGATCTCATACATAGAGGTCCAAGCATAATCTGTGAGCAGCATGATTGTGCAGCATTGCAGCTGGAAGGAGAAGGAAGGGAGGAAGAGCATCATCATTTGATGAGGAGCACACACCCTTCTATGTTTCAGAAGGTTTATGCAAGGAAGAGGTAGAATGATTTGTGCAGTGAGGGCAAGGGCAAGGTTTCCTAATCATATATGCAGTCTACTCTTGGCATTGATGTCTCACTACATGGAGGCATTCCACCTGGGAGGCCACCTGATCTAGAGCTGATGAAAGACATATTGTCTTTGGATTCACCACTCTTGGATTTTGGAGAGGTGAAGAGTTTGGAGGAGAAATTTGGCATGGGGGATGCCAAAGTAGCAGGCAGCATCATGAGTGGAGCTTCACATGCCAGATCACCAGCGTTGTCACTGAGGAGGATTGATCCTTATTGGAGATCTCAGATTTTTGTAGAGTACTCCAAGGATCTTGGTGCATGCATGATTATTGATGACTCAGACGGAGATGATAGATACATGGTGGATGATGTGGTCATCTATTCCTATGGCAAGATCTTCTTGACTAGATCTTCTAGTCTCAAGGAGAAGCTGCTACATGTAGCACATGAGGACTTCTCTTCTATGCACTTTGATGCATATTTCCAGTTGATGGAGGAGTTCACTTGGGAGGGCATCCAGCATGACATATATCAACATATGGAGATATGCATAGCCCGAATGGTGATAGAGAGGATGTCACAGCTACCTTTCTACTCATTGGGAGTGAGGGAGAATTTCTAGTTGAGCCATTTCAGCTCAAGACCTCAAGTACATAATGGAGGAGGTATGATTTCATGTTTTGTATTGTACTTCTTTCCTTTATTGGAGCAGCATGATGTAACAAGAAGAAATGTTTCTTCTTGCATATTATATGATGATGTACTTGGAGCTACTTGTAGCATTGATCTTGGATATCTTTTTGATGAGCTGTGGGGGAAGCCATATGTCTCTTGTTGTGCACCAATGGCACCATATTGTAACTTCATGTTTTCATCTTATGAGATGACTATGGAAGCAAACAAGTGGCTATAAAAGAACTTGTGGTCTCTTATTTTGATGCAGGCCAAGGATGCACTGCGCTAGTTCCATGAGGGGGACCAAGATTCAGTCTCGGGTTTTCAATTGGAAACTTGTTTTTATTGTGATCTGAAATTGTGAGAACAAATTATTTCTTATACAGAGATTGATAGTAAGGGTATTTAACTGGTTATTTCACCTTTACTAGAAAGGATGAAACCAGAAGCTTCTGGCCCACAAACTGGCTCTGCCTAAAGAAATAAAATGTAAACACTGAAATAGATCCGATCAATGAAAGTATTTGTTTATGTGAAAAGTATTCATTAATCAAAATTTTATGTGTGAATAAGAAATTTCAAGTATTCTGTAAATGAAGTAATGTGGTTTGAAGTTGAACTAATGATTTTTGTTCACTGTATAAGTCTGCTTGGGAAAAGTGTACTTATGAAAATTTACTGTTTAATGTAGCAGAATCTGAAATATAACAGCAAAAATGCACAGCATAACAATAAGCATTTTTTTAAGCAGTTCACCCCTCTCTTGGGCTACCTCTGTTGGGTCCAAAAGCCTCTAATTAGGCTTTTCCCTTTTTCATTAATGCTCAAAATATGAATTACACTGTGTAGAAAGCCTCAAAAGGAAAAATAAGCTTCAAATTCAGAAACAAAAGGCTGAAATCAGTATAAATTGACTATTCATTCACCTACAATGGATAAGTATAGTCCAACACAGCTGATCTTTCATTAGGCCCTAGTGGCTCCAAAACCAAAATCACTGGTAAAATAATTGATATAGTGCCATGATGGCTCTACAACCTATCCCAACAGCTCCAGAATGCTTCAATACCCCAAAATCAAAAAAAAATTCTTCCCAAAAGGACTTCCCTAGCCAAAGTTATGGCTAATTGAAGTTTGCCCAGTGTCACCTAGAAAAACTCCAGCTAAATCTGGCTAACTGCCAAATAGCACCGACAAATCTGGAGTTAGGCGCTAAATTTGGGGGGTCCACCGAATTGACAGCCAATCGTGGGGGACTAGAGATAAGGGTGCATAGGACCGCACCTAACGGAGTGGTCGACCGAACTTTGAGTTAAAATCGGCATTTAATAAAGTTTGAAACCATATATTAAAATGCACCTCCGCACCTTCCGCCGGTCCACGGGACCACGACCCAAACGCAAAACGCGCCACACAAAATTCAAATTTTAGATATGTATTCATGCCATAGGTTTAACAACAACCACAGCGTGGCCCAACGGTTGGTCCGTTATGTTTCCATTGGCCCGACCCACGTTCGAATCCGTCCGCGACCAAAACAAATTTTTGAATGCCCATTCCATTCCGCCTTGGGGCCACGTGGCAGCCTCCGGGCTGGCCACGTGGCACCCTTTGATTGGCCACATACATAATATTCTGCAAAATATTTTGCAGAATATTCTGTGGAATATTCTTTTTTTTAATAAAAAATTTTATAAAGACAATTTTGGCCATTTTTTTAATTGAAATTGGAAAACTTCAAAGTTAAATATATTCTTCATACGGCATCAGTTTTTAGTGTCGTTCATGTCTACAGGATCATTTTTCCGAGCTCTTTCCAGTCGATCTGGTTCGGACCAATTCTAAGAAACTTCATTTTTGAGCATTTTTCTACAAGAGACTTGATCTCCTGATCAAACCTCCCAAATGGGAAGCTTTTGGACCCCAAAATATATCTGATTACTGAAACTAATGATGTGGAGACTGATTCTCCACTCTTCCACCCTTGAATAACTGAAATCTACCCGATTTCATCAAATGGTGCTTTTGAGAAAATGATAATTTGTCTCTGCAATCAACTGATCGACCATTGCTAAGATTGATGAATTCATGATGAAAATTATTAAAATTTGTAGAACAACAATTGTAATCTGTAGAAAACAAACTTTTTCTACACTGATCAAACTTCTAGAAAGACTTAAAATAACTTTCACCTTGCAAACTGTTCCCATGGAGAATTCTACCATTCTGAAACCAACTTTTTCCCATGATGAATTGTGTGTCCTCCTTGCTTGCACTGCTTTGCTTTGACACTTCATTCACTGCATTGGCTGACCCAAAAGGTAATTTGAGCAAAATAACATCATCTTCTTTCAAAGACAAACTATTATTAAACTAAGACAAATCATTAGCAACATCATAAAAAGGAAAATGCTCAAAATCTGTTCGTTTCAACATTAACAAAGTTAGAATTTGACTTGCATTAACCAATCTTTTCAATTGACTTGCATGGAGTAATGAAGATTCCAGCTTCTTCTTGTGAGCTCTCACAATGTACTCTTTACCATCTTTGAACAAGTGATACTTGTTTTCATGGCGATGAAAGATAGCCTTTCTGTCAAATAAATAAGGACTTCCCAAAACAATACCTGAGATATCAAGCGACACCACATCAAGTTCAACTGTGTCAATAAAGTGTGCAGTTATTGCAAAGCGCAATATGCACTTCCTTCAGACTTGCAACTTAGCATCCTTGCATATCCATCCAAGTGGATAAGGCTTCAGATGTGGAATGGTCTCAAGTTTAAGCTGCTTGACCAAGTATTCAGATATAAGATTCGCTTGTGACCCAATGTCAAATAGTGTGTCAATTTTGGTATGTTTTGAAATTACCCTCACATGGAAGAGCTCTATCCTCCTCTTTTCTTCATGAGTATATTTGTGACAATTCAAAGATCTAGAACTGGGAGTTGTGTCTTGCACTACTTCTTTTCCCTTAATGTTCTTTAAAACCATGGCTATGATTTTTGTCTCATCTCCTGAGTCTGACCCTAAGTCTTGCTCAACTGTTGCTACAGTTTTCTCCTTTTGTTTGGTCTTGTTTTTGTTCTTGTATTTTTCTAGTTTCAGTTCAGGATGAAGCTTCCAACAATGATCTTCATCATGACTTGTCTTAGAACAATTCTTGCAAAAGAACTTTCCTTTTTCTTTTCTTGAATTTGCAACTCTCTTCTTTCCTTTGTTTTTGAAATTACTATCCTCATCAAAAGTATTCTTTCCTCTAGCTTCTAAATGTGTAGCCTGGGCACAGACTTCATATAATATGGTAGGATTGAACATTAGAATAGTATGTTGTAGGTAATTGTGAAAACCTCCTATGTATTTCAACAAGGTGTCTTGACTTTGTAAGTCTACTCCAAGTAGAAGTGCTCTCCTTCTAAAATCTTGGGTATAATCTTGCACATTTTGACCGTTAAGTTGCCTAAAATTTTGCCAATTCATGATTGCTTTCTGAATATGAGCAAGAGGATAAAACTGTTTCTTAATAGCTGTAATAAACTCATTCCATGTTAGAGTTATCTTACCATGCTTTTTAATCTCCTCTCTTGTTTTGGCTTCCCACCAAACCAAAGCTGCTCCATCCATTCTCAAAGAGGCTAATTGGATTTTTGTGTCATCATCATGCAAATTTTGAATTCTTAGATAGACTTCCAGCTGTCTAATCCAGTTATCCAACTTTTCTACATTCACATCACCATTAAACATCAACAACTCAAACTTTACATCAAGATTTAACAAAGGATTTTTAAGAGATGTTTTTGTTTTGTGTGACTGATTAACAGAAGTTGAAGAGGATGATGTGGAGGAAGAGGATGATGATGGAGATGAAGGGTCACCATTTCCTCCATTCCCTTTCTTAGACTCATCCTTGTATTTCTTTCCTCTTGAAGAATCTCCTTCTTCTTTTTGGTTTCTAGACCCTTCTCCAGCAATCCTATCATTTCTCTCCTGGTATAGGATCCTAACCATCTCAATCATGTCCAAGAAAGCTTTTCTAAAGAATATTTATTCTTCCTTGGGATCTATTTCCTCATGTACTTCTCCTTCTCTGGAAGACATGTTTGTGGCTGATTCTAAGGCTAATGAGGATGAAATGGAAGGTGGACATAATGGCACCCTATCCCTCGTTGGTTGAGGATTAACTTGTGCTCTAACCAATTGACCTTCCCCTCTTTTCAATTTCAGCCTAGTAAGCATCAAAATTTGCAGAATAACACAATATTCTTGCACAAATTTCACAAACTCTTAAGTAAAACCTAGAGCTCTGATACCAACCTGATCTGAAATTGTGAGAACAAAGTATTTCTTATACATAGATTGACATTGAGGGGCTTTTACTAGTTATTTCACCTTTACTAGAAAGGATGAAACCAGAAGCTTCTGGCCCACAAACTAGCTCTGCCTAAAGAAATAAAATGTAAACACTGAAATATATCCGATCAATGAAAGTATTTGTTTATGTGCAAAGTATTCATTAATCAAAATTTTGTGTGTGAATAAGCAAGTTCAAGTATTCTGCAAATGAAGTAATGTGGTTTGAAGTTGAACTAATGAGTTTTGTTCACTATATAAGTCTGCTTGGGAAAAGTGTACTTAAAAAAATTTACTGTTTAATGTAGCAGAATCTGAAATATAACAGCAAAAATGCACAGCATAACAGTAAGAATTTTTTTAAGCAGCTCACCCCTCTCTTGGGCTACCTCTGTTGGGTCTAAAAGCCTCTAATTAGGATTTTCCCTTTTTCATTAATGCTCAAAATATGAATTACACTATGTAGAAAGCCTCAAAAGGAAAAATAAGCTGCAAATTCAGAAATAGAAGGCTGAAATTAGTATAAATCGACTATTCATTCACCTCCAATGGATAAGTATAGTCCAACACAACTGATCTTTCATTAGGCCCTAGTGGCTCCACAACCAAAATAGCTGGTAAAATCACTGATAGAGCACCCTAATAGCTCTGCAACCTATCCCAACAGCTCCATAATGCTTCAATACTCCAAAAAAAAAAAAAAAATCGTCCCAAAAGGACTTCCCTAGCCAAAGTTGTGGCTAACTGATGTTTGCCCAGTGTCACCTAGAAAAACTCCAGCTAAATCTGGCTAACTGCCAGATAGCACCGACAAATCTGGAGTTAGGCGCTGAATTTGGGGGGTCTGCCGAATTGACCGCCAGTTGTGGGGGGCTAGAGATAAGGGTGCATAGGACCGCACCAAACGGAGTGGTAGACCGAACTTTGAGTTAAAATCGACATTCAATAATGTTTGAAACAATATATTAAAATGCACCTCCGCACCTTCCGCCGGTCCATGGGACCATGACCCAAACGCAAAACGCGCCACAAAAAATTCAAATTTTAAATATATATTTGCACCATATTTTTAAAAACAACCATAGCGTGGCCCAACGGTTGGTCCGTTGTGTTTCCATTAGCCCGACCCACGTTCGAATCCGTCCGCGACCAAAACAAATTTTTGAATGCCCATTCCATTCCGCCTTGGGGCCACGTGGCAGCCTCTGGGCTGGCCACGTGGCGCCCTTTGATTGGCCACATACAAAATATTTTTCATAATATTCTATGGAATATTCCATAGAATATTCCTAGAATATTCTGTGGAATATTCTTTTTTTTAATAAAATTTTTTATTAAGACAATTTTGGCCATTTTTTTAATTGAAATTGGCAAACTTCAAAGCTGAATATCTTCTTCATACGGCATCGGTTTTCAGTGCCGTTCATGTCTACAGGATCGTTTTTCTAAGATCTTTCCAGTCGATCTGGTTCAGACCAATTCTGAGCAACTTCATTTTTGAGCATTTTTCTACAAGAGACTTGATCTCCTGATCATATTGTATCTTGCTTCCATGTATTTCTGATGTGTTTTTGTTCAAAGGAAGCTTGTATGAGGGAGATATGAGGTAATAGAAAAAGTTTTTGTTGCTATGGTTGCACTTGGGAGAGTATGGGAAAAATTATTCCCATACTTTTCATGATGTTTCTGAAGAGAAGGAAGGCACATTCATTGTGCAAGGAGGCTACCCTTCAGTTTTGGAGGATCATGAGAGGCTTCCCTATAGGGAGGAGATCTTCTCACTTAGCAGCATGATGGTGGATGACTTTGGCATATGGAATGTCAAGGAGAGGTGTTATGGAGCCTTATTACATAGGCCTACAACGTTGTCACATAGGAGCATGATCTTATGGATGAGATATTCCAAAGGGAGGAGGTATCATTTCTTCTTGCAGATTTCAATGAGTAGATTCTCATGGGAGGACTTATTGGAGGATCTCACTTTCATCCAACTCACTATGTATGGTAGAGAATGCATTTTTGTACTTGTTGATTACTCTATTGAGTATTTGTACTTTCTCACCATGTTTGCAAAGTGCATTGCTCCTCAAAAGAGCAAGAGTATTTTTGGGTTTCATGGTCACTTTAGGACCAATGTTTATGATGATAGTAGCCCATATATACATGACCTTGGGCAATTATATTGTTATTTTATATATGTACAGCTGATATACATTGACTCTTACTTCCCCATGTTGGGAGAACATACATATCTAGCTTGTAACTTGTTGCAGGAACACTTGCCATATGACATTCTCGAGCAGCAGTTGGGAGAACTGCGTTGTATCCACCAGAGAGACCATATGTATCATCCAAATTTGCACATAACATTCAGCCATTTTCTGATTTGGATGCCATGTGGTGATGATGTGTCATTCATCTTGAATGGAATGGTTTGGGTTGGCATGACTCGTGATTTTGGAGGAAGAGTCTTTGGAGGCTCAATCTTCTTCTTGCCATTGGAGGGCAATCATGTTTTAGCCCAAGATCAGCATACTCTCTACACTTATCATGATTTGAGGAGGAAAGCATGGGATAGGCCCTCTTTCCTATCATGTTCACTTATTTATCCCACCTACATTTCAGGAGCGCAAGGTGGAGGAGAATTTTCATGAGTTACCATGTTGGAGGGTGACTCACTTCATTTGGATGATTGCATGGGTGAGGGAGGCACTAATTCACCATGTTGATCACCACTCCTACTTTGTGGAGGCCATGAGATAGCTAGTATGTTTCCATTCACACTCTCCACCTTTGACTGATGCAAAAATTTTGGTTTTTCACACTTGGGAGGGAGCATTGGATGATAGTTTATTTGCAGATTCTCTTGATGTAGTGATGGAGGCTATTGATGGAGGAAACATGAGGAATAGGGGAGAGATTTTGTTCTCCTTATGTATTTTCTTGAGGACGAGCAAAGATTTTGGAGGGGAGGACTGTAATGTTCCAAAATTTTAGCTTCCAAGCTAAATGGAACATTAGAGTTAGCAGCAGCTATATTCGATAAATAAATGGGTAGAAAAGCCCATAAGTCTCCTAAGGAGGAATAGAATACTCCAATTTTGAAAGGGGACACTCTTTCAAGCCTAATAAAACACCTCCATGTGTGTACAAAGATAAAATGAAGCTGCTTTGACCAAGTCAACAACACAGTTTTAGTGGAGGAGGAATCCTAGGATGGATAACACAATTTTGGAGGGAAATGTAACTTGGTTTAGAAGTAACCTAAGTGAGTGGGGAAAAGGGAAATAAAAATCACATATTATATAAGGAAGAGGAGGGCAGCATTATTGGGCATGTTGTAGAATTACAATTCTTGTTTGCCAAGAATTGTTGCTACTTTGTTGCTTAGCAAAGCTGCAGTGTTGTTTAGCACTGGGTGTTCCCGGGTGGGAATCCCATCTCTTTCCTTTGAGTAGCTCATTGGGAGAGTCTGTGTTCATATTTACACATCAGTTTTTTAGGCCAAGCTTCAGCCATCTACATCAGCACAACTTTGTTGGAGATTGTGCAGTGTTGCTGGGTGTAGCAGTGGAAGGGATTGGAATCTCGGCTTCTGAGCTAGTTTCTCATTTGAGGAAGGTTTCCTTCACTTGAGAGATCTGTTTGGAGAGCTCCAAAGCTTATTTCAGATATTTTTTATCAAACCACACATTTTTCATACCCTCCCAGTGTTTTTTCTACTAGGGAGTACGTTATTTTGGAGGTAGTGTTCATTGCATGGTTTGGTGGCTCTGTTGCAATGTTTCCTTGTGATTGAGAGGTTCATCCTTTCATGGGAGGAGCCCTTGAGGGTTCTACATCAGATCAGACATATTTCAGCCTCATACACTCATGTACTTCAGTGTTGTAGTGATTATTCAGTCATTTCCTGAATATCACATTTTATATATAGAGTGTTTGACAAGAAACCCTTGTCGGATTATATTGTATTTTGTATAGGAGACTATATCTTTGTACTTCAGAATTATTTATAAATATATGAGTATATCTATGATTATCTTATCATTTTATGTGTAAACCCTCTCTTAGACTGCGCATTCCCTTGAGCAGCTGCTCCGGCATTTTGCAGTCTTGGGGGTTTTCACCATTTTTAGCTACACTAGTGTGGGAGGTCTATTTAGCCCACCTAGTTTGATTTGTTTCATCTCTATTCTTGGATTTAGAATGTATACTGACTAATATATGGGATCCAAGATTCCATTTCACTTTTTTATTACAATTTTTGCTGGAAATGCATTTTTTATGCATGTTTTATGAGCAATCCTGAAAAAGGAACATTACACTTGCTGATAAAACGGAAATTGAATTATAGAACAAAAGGTATCTTCAATATCCCCCTCGATGTCCATGAGAGGGATATGACTAGCAGAACCTGACAATGACGAACGCTTAGCCATGACTAGAAATTATCGCAAAGAACAACTTACAGGGTGGTCAATTCTACTAGGGTGACAAAAAACTAAAACAAGACACAGCATAAGCTAATCACAAATGATTTTAAAAACAATGACAATTTTTTTTAAATAGGTGGCACGCCCTTAAATTTTAATGCTGACATAATGCGCCAACGAGACGTTGATTTCACCCGACGTGGAAGACATCTGTGAACAACTCAGCGCCCTACGTCACTGCGAGGGGTCTCGAGGTACAGAGGAAAATTTTGGCTGGTGCCCCCGCACTCAATCTTCACTGTTCATCTCTATTATCCTTGCAGTCAACCCAGTCAATTGCAGAGGCACTCATCTTATTATCTCGTGCGCTGGTTGTGCTTGCGGGTTGGGTCTTTTGATAAGACTTAAAACCATCAATGCTTTCCGCCCAACAAATTAATCGATCTTTAATGTTAAATGCAGAACCCACTTTCATAAAGTTTAAAGTGTTTAAACTTTTAACTCCAATATATCAACAGAATTTTTTTTTATGCTAAAGTGTACTAATTTTAATACTTTAACATATTTTCGACTATTTTCTATTTTTTTTTATATTTTCAAGTATTGAAAATAAAATGAAATGCAAATGATCCATAACACTCTTGTAGGGAATTTCAATTTTTTCTTCAGTACATAGATTTCTATTTCAGCACTTTGTAGAAGCTTATGTACAGTAGACAGGTCATTAGGATCTACTCCAATCTTCACTATAATATTTTTGAGTTCCTCATTCTAGATTTTCAAAGCCCAGGAATTGTCTTTCTCTAACTTCAACTACTTGATTACTTTTCCAAGCATATTTTCAGCCTTCAGTGCCAAAACATTTGTTTTGGTTAGGTCATTCACAATCAGTTGACATTTTTCATGTGTAGATTAACTTTGTCCAACAATGGAATTTTCTTCACATCTACAGTCAAATTCACAGTGTTAAAATTATTAGATGAACCAATAGACATATCAGAGGGATGTGAAATAGAAATCTCGAATTGATCCTTTTCAAGATCCATTGCAGTTAGAAGTCTTGTTTGATCTAGGGCTATCTGGTACTCAACTTGAGCCTCCATGCTTGCCTTCATCTTCTGATTTCTCTCTGCAATCTAGGAAAACATTTTTTTAATTAGGGGCACTTTTTCTTGAGTGCTTTCATGTCTCCTAGGTGAAGCAGGGACATTTTTTTCATATCCCAATTTTAATGAGAAACCAGGTTGAGCATCTACAAAATATTCATTAAACTTTGTTCTTTTCTCAGTCCTCTGTTATTCATCCTCTGAATCAATCACCGCCTATTTAGCTCTCTTATTTGATTTTTATGATATGATAGGAGTTTGAAAATTTGAGCTCACTGAACCTACAACACCTTTCCTTGCTACTTTTTATAGATCTGGTCTTCTCTCATGAATGAATGTTGAATATCCATTTTCAATTCTCCTATTAGAAATGACACTATGAGGGTCATAAGCCCACTTCTCTCCTAATAGTAGGTGCATTTCATCTAACATATTAGTGGCTTCATCAATTTCTTGTCTCATATTAACTATAAAGGGAGCCATAGTCATTGGAAATTTGAACATATGACCTTTATTCATAGGCACAAAGTGTATTTGGTCAAATTTTAAACTTTTCCTAATGAAATCCAGAGCGAATAATCTCATAGGCACAAATACTTGAAGCCTATAAGGTTCTACACTATCTCCATAAAGTCTAATTTCAGAATAATATTCAAAGACAAACTAGTCACCAAACTTACAATTTGTCCCCAGATGCAAGAACTCTTGAGATTTGGGAAGAAAATAGGGGGAAGAAACTCCATTCAAAACTTTATATGCATTAGAGATAAAATGACCAGCAAAATCAAACAAACTAGCCTCATTATGTTCTTTCCTCACTATGTCTATCCAAAATACTACATATTGTCTTTTCTTATTCACTTCCATAATGTTTAACCCCAGATGCATGAATTATTCTACATTTTGATATAAAAATAGGTAAACAATAAGAGAGGGAAACCTAAATGAGCCCATCAATGATAAGCTCATGTGCTGAGAATTAACAACTTCTTGCCAATAAAATGGAATATCCAACACCACTCCTGGCTTCGTCATCATGGCAAACATTCCCAGAACTGACCTGTCCGCTGTACTGTCATCATCCTTTCCCAAAATATTTGCAATGAAGCTCAATACTGGTCTGATTTCTATATCAAAAACCTCCATGGGGAATTATTTACTGTCAGGTACAAACTATTGTGTATTTGGCTTCAGAAAATGAATGAACTGATTAAACTCCTGACCTGCAAGACTGTCATAATGCGCCATTAAGGAATCATCAGTGAATTGGACATACGACTCTGACTCCGGATAACACAGATCTTAACGAATTAACTGGGTTGAGACTTGTAGAACATTTTCCCCTTGAAAATTCATTATGAAACATTTCCCAGGGTACATAACAAACACTAACCAATATAAAAATTCAGGAAAAAGGTGAGTTCTTGGGATACATGCAGACAACACACCAGGTTTTTCCATGGCGGTGTAAATTGGGGAATTTTTATCGTTTAGGAGGACCTGCTGATAAAAATAAAGGTAGTCAAGGGAACAATCCGTGTCCTGGATATCCCTCTTGGTGTCCATGAGAGGGATGTGACTGGAAGAACCTGACAGGGATGAGCGTTTAGCCATAATTCAACTTTAGGATAACATACAATTAACAAGATGACAAATAATTTACATGGTGATAGATAACGGAGAAAGACACAGTGCATGCAAAATTAAAACTCAAACTAACAATAATAACTTCAGAAAAATGAAAAACCCCCTTAAATAGGTGGCACGAGCTTTCAAATTAAATGTTGACAAGACGTGCCAAGAGATCGTTAAGAAAACCCAATGTGGATTACAACTATCACCCACTTGGCCACATACGTCACTGTGGGAGGCCTTGAGGTACGGAGAACTCATTTGGCTTATGCCCCTGTAGTGAATCTCGACATTTCATCTGGATTACCCTCGCAGTCAATATGGTCAACTGCAGAGGCACTCTCTGTGTTAACCCATGCAGTAAAACTACCCACGGGTTGAGCCTTTTAATCACCACTTGATAAATCATCGAATCCCGCAGCGTAAAGTGATCGATATTTAATCTTTGAACTGGGACCTTCTTTCATAATGACTTAAAGTATTTAAACTTTAAACTTTAATATAATGAGAATATATATTTTTATGCTAAATTACATGAATTTTGATTCTCTAACATATCTTTTGATATTTTTCTAATTTTTTTTTTTTTGAAATTTAAAAATAAAGTATATTGAAAATGATCCACAACTTCTAGCTCCACCCGGGGATAGTGTTTTTCTGCCACGAAACACTAAGAACCACAGATTAGTGCCTTCACCTCGAGCATGGAGTCAAATACTGTTTGATGATAAATGTACAATGAAGGAAGCTGAATATGTACAATGGTGAACCATCAAATTTTAATGCTGGAAATAATATTTTAGATACTTCCCATTCACAGGCAGCTCTACTATTTCTCCATCAATATTTTCCAGCATAAAAGTGTTATTTGATATGGCTTCAATAATCCTGTATGGGCCATACCAGAGAGGGTCAAACTTACCATGCTTTCCTTTTTCTTCGCTTCTTATATCCCCTCTTAATACCAAATCTCTAGTTTAGAAAGAATCTCCTTTGCATTCCTATAAAAAATGGGCTTCATCTTTTCTTGATAAGTGACCAATTTTTCCCTGACTTTATTCTTGCTCTCACTCAATTCTATCACCTTATTCAATCTTCTTATCAATGCATTAGGTTCTTTTTGTGCTTCTTGAAGAAAATAAATTACTGGTCTACCTAGCTGAGTGGGAAACAAAGCTTGAGTACCATATACTAATTCATAAGGTGACTTACTAGTAGATCTTATAGTAGTCATTATCACTACCCAGAGAGTGAATGTCAACTTTGAATCCCAGTTCTTCAGATTCTCATTAATTGTTTTCTTCAAAATCCTAACCAATGTCTTGTTGGAAGATTCAGTTAGCCCATTCCCTTGAAGATGATATGTTGTAGAATGAGACAAGATGAAATTATATGTTTGACAAAAATTTATAAATCTGACTGAATTGAATAATTGAGAATTTTCTATTACAATATTCACTGGACATCCAAACCTGCTGAAGATTTTCTCTTCTAGAAACTTCATTACTATCAGATCATTTTCTTTTCTGGTAGGTATTACCTCCACCCACTTTTTCAAATAATCAGTGGTAGAAAGAATCCACTTAAACTTCCCACTTGATGGTGGATTGATTTTTGCAATGAAATCCAGTCCCCATTTTCTAAATGGTTCTTCAAAAAATACATGGAGAAGAGGTAGAGGAGCTAAGTTCTTTTTTTCTGCAAACAATTGACACTTCTAAAAACTTCTAACCACTCTGTATACATCAACAAATAAGGAAGGCCAGTAAAAACCTAATTTGAGGATTTTATGAGTAGTAAATTTCCAGCTATAATGGACCCCACACAGACATTCATGGTAGTTTTTGATAACCTCCATTGACTCTCCCTCTGTCAAACACAGCAAAAAAACACCAGCAGGATCCTTCCAATATAATTTAGCATCAATTATAACATAAGGTTGAGCTTTGAGTTTAAGAGCTCTGTACTTTTTTCTATTTATTGAGGTAGGACAAGAGAAGAAGCACAAATAGTGAATAATATCCTTATACAAATCAGAGCAGATAAATTTGTACTTGATTTCTGATTTTGTGCTACTTTGACTTGTTTCATCAACAACTTCGTCCAAAGGTGCAAGCAGATTAATTTTCAGAGCTTAGTAGGCTTAAATAGGTGGCGCAGGGCTTTCTAGGCCCTGTCCTTTTACCAACTTAGTAGGATTAATATCCAAATCATATTCTTGGATTTTAGCAATCCATTTTCCTCTTTTTCCCTCCATATCACTCTAAACTAGCACATGTTTTACAGTTGAGTTGGGTACATACGCTACTATTTGAGAATGAAGTACATAAGTCCTAAAATATTTCAATGATTTAACTAAAACATATACCTGTTTCTCCAAAATATTGTATTTGAGTTCTGCATCTCTGAGAACTTTACTGAGAAATGCTACAGGTTTCTCTTTTCCTTCTTCTTTCTTTTGCAGCAACATAGCAGCAATGGTAGAAGGTGATGCAAATGAAAATATTTGGAAAGGATTTTGATAATCTGGGCTGATCAAAAATAGAGCTTCTTGAAGAGCCTCTTTAATCTCGGCAAAGGATTCTCTTGCCTCTTTGTCCCATTTCACTTCAACATTTTCTTCAGCATATCGGTTATGCTTCTGACAATCTCAACATAATTTGGGACAAATATCCTCAGAAAATTAATTTTCCCTAGAAATATTTGGATATCTTTCTTACTTCTAGGCAATAGGATTATTTGTATAGCGTCAAATCTTGGTGGATCAATTTTAACCCCTTGATTTGAAATGATATGTCCCAACAACTTACCCTCCTCCAAAGAAAACAAATATTTCTTAGGATTCAATGATAACCCAAACTTCCTGCATTTCAGGAAAGCCTTATGCAGATGCTCCAAGTGCTCATCATCAGAACCTAAAAAAATAGTCACATCATCCAAATATATGACTACAAATTTTTCACCCACAAATGCTATATCCATTTCTCTCTAGAAAGCAGCTTTTGTGTTCATGAGACCGAATGGCATCCTGGCATACATGAACGTTCCCCAAGGTGTGGTAAAAGTTGTTTTCTTCTGATCTTCCTTTTCAATAGCTACTTGGTTGTACCTAGAGAAACCATCAACCATGGATAAGATATGAGCTCTAGTCACTTTATGTAGAACATAATCCATCTTTGGCAAGGGATAATTATCCTTTAGGGAAGCTTTGTTCAAGTTCCTGAAATCAACACACAATATTATCTCTCCATTCTTATTTCTGACAGGAACCCAATTAGAAACCCAGTCTGAGTATCTATGTGGGACTATAATTTTTCTTGCAACAACTTCTTCACTTCTTTTTCAATTGGGGCAAGTAACAGTGGATTAATCTACCTGAGCTTCTGCCTGTGTGTATTAACCCCATCTTTTAGTGGTATTTTATGTTGAATAATGTCTAAATCATATGTCTTTAAATCTTCATAGGACCATGCAAACACATCCATATATTTCTTTGAAAATATCAACATACCTTTATTTATAATCCTTAGGAACTCCTTTGAACAACTTAACCATATTGGGCTCTTATTGAGTTCCTAAATTACAGTCTTCCATTTCACCATTCTAAGATACTTTTTTCTAGTTTACTGCTACATCATTTGCATTAAACAATCTTTCAAGAGGAACCAAACCTGTGGGAAATGTATTATCTTTAAACTGAATTTTATTTTGATCACCTATTGACTGCTTCAGGTTTTTCAAGACATCATTCTGATCAATTTGTTCAATTTCTTGATCTATTTCACTGTCTTCAAAGTTTCCAATCATTGTTAGGAAATTATTGATCTACTCATCATCCTCAAAAACCTGCCAATGCTTTACATTATCAAGAATTGAAGGTCTATGCCTCAACTTAATTTCATATCTCAGTCTTGGATTAATGGGTGGCTTAAATGTACTGGCTGCAACTGCTAGGGAATCTGCCATTCTGTTTTCTTCTCTTGGAATAAACTGAAGATTCAAGGCTTTAAAATAATTTTTAATTAGGTCCCATACTTCATTTCTATAAGACCTCAATCTGGGATGTTTATTTTGACACAAATTCTTGATTTGTCTTATAATTAACTTAGAATCACCAAAAATGGAAATACATTGAATTCCCATTTTTTTTGTAGTTTGTAGACTCAAAATCAAAGCTTCATACTCAGCTACATTATTGGTTGATTCAAATTCAAGCTTAAAATAAAAAGGTAAAACATTACCTTATGGAGATATGAATAAAAACCTAGCTCCTGTGCCATCCTTTGAGTAGGCACCATCGAAATAACATGTCCAAATTTTATTTGAATCCAACTCCTTATGTACAGTTGTTGAAGAGAGCTACTTCTGTGAGTCTTCAGCAAATTCTCCATCTTCATGCAGCATGAAACAAGAGAGATCCTCCTTCTCTTGACCATAGATAGGGGAATTTCCCACATCTGTCTTTGTTGTAGTCTTAACAAATCTGGTTTCTTTGTTTAACCTTCTTTCCTGCCCATTGATTAGAGGAATGATTGCATATGTAAAGTCCAGTTTTAAGACACCTCCAAGCTTTTCCC
The DNA here is from genome assembly GCA_034641835.2 of Pinus albicaulis. NCBI lineage: Eukaryota > Viridiplantae > Streptophyta > Pinopsida > Pinales > Pinaceae > Pinus > Pinus albicaulis. The sequence continues at coordinate 128,198,534 of CM076574.1, read as the reverse complement.
CCCAAGATCTGGACAACAACATACCAAAGCTGGCTGGAATATCTGCAACTACTACACCCATCATGATACCCTTGGCCGAAATTTGAGCCAAGGATACCATCATGTCTTTGATAAGCCCAACACACTTCACCCTTTTTGAATCAATTGTATAAAGGTATCTATAGGGCTTAGTGATTTGTAAATTTAATTCTTTCATCACAAATAATGGCATAAGATTATGTGATGCACCAAAATATAACATACAATTATGAAGAATGAAATTATGAAGCAACACCGATATATAAAATGGAGGAATAGAAGAATCTACCTCTTCAACAAGCGGTCCAAAAGGGACTACTGGATTTTCTTCTTGAAAATTCACAATATCCCCAATATCATCAGATTGAGAAAGATAAATCAATTTTGCAATTTCCTTCTTGTAACCAGGTGTCTTAGCTAATTCAAGCAAAGGTACTTGAATTTTGATCTTTTCTAATTCTTTGGAAAGACTGAAATTTTGATTATGTTTAATATTATTTCCAGCTTCTTCTTGATTCTTGTTAGAATTAGTATTTTTCTCAGGTACAGTAAAAATCTTCTCCAAAATATTTGAATCAATTAACTTATTCTGGGAAGCCTCAACTTTTTTTTCATTTGTACTCACTGAATTTATAGGTTTTTTCCCCTTGTCTAATTGTTTTTCTGAGTTCTTTGGTTGTGGAGTCACCATTGGAGAAGGAAATGACTCTGGTTCTTTTCCCTCAACATCTTGAGTTTTCAATATTTTTTTTTATCTTAATTCATGCTTATTATGCAACCCTGATTGCATAAAATCATTGAATTGTTTACAATATTTATCCATCTCTTCTTGGTCAAATGACACACCAGCTTCTGTGGATTCTTCTTCACATTTCTCTTCTTCCTCATCATCATCTTCCATATAAACAATAGATATTTGATCTTCAACCTATTTCTGGTCATCCTTAGCAGATTGTGAAGGTGTTTCTTCTATATATAACCGTGCTTGAACTTGATCTTGGTCTCTTCTTTCCCTCTACAAAATTTGCAAGGGTTGCTTTTTGAACTGTGGATTAAAAACACCTATGTTTTGTTGTGCACGTTTCTTATTATCAAATTCCATATTTACTAATTTATTTGACAAGTTCTTGATGACCTTAGTCATGTCATCATTCATATGATCCTAAGATGAATCTTCTTTAGCCTTACCTTTATCTTGAACTGTTTGCTTTTCCTGTGCTTTTCCAACAGCAGTCATGTTTGCTTCAATCTCTAAAGCATCTGTTTTGGTTTGCTCAAGAGTAGCAGACCTTCTCTCTCTCAAAGTGAAACTATAATCTGATACAAATTCTCCTGCAAAAAAAAATCTTGCTCCAATAGGAGGGGGTTTCATTTCTACAGGAAAACTATTATACAACTTGTTAAATATTTTAATGAAATCATTCATGCTTTCATTAGTCTTTTTATTAATAGCATTAGACTTTGTTAATGAATAACCATGATCTCTATTTTCACCCCATATTTGGATGAATTGTCTTTCTAATTCATCCCAATCATTAATTGAACCATTTGGTAATCCTTTAAACCATTTTATTTCCTCTCCATTCAGAGACTGTACAAAAAGTCTCATTACTACATCTAGATGTTCAACATTTAAATTTTCAGCAAAAGTGAAAAACAAAGGCAAGTGTTGTTCTGCAGTTATTTCATCTTCACCATTAATTCTAGTAAGTAATTTAAGGTATTCATGAGGCATTGCATTCATTGTCTATGGGAGATTGAATGGTGCATATCTATTCATCAAGAAAGTAGGAATAGGGGCTGCCATGTATATGCCTTGATTTACTGCTCCTTGAGTACGTGGGGTTTGTATACCAGTTCTAGGTGTGGATGGATGTGGTGAAACAACTGATATGGAAAGAGTTGATGAAAAATAGTAGAAGAACTGGAAATTGTATTAGGTTGAGTTTCTGTAAATGTAAATGAAACAGACTCAAAATATTGTTCTTCTAACTTTGGTTCTTGGAAATGAATAGGTGGGGAAAAGGATTCTTGTTCTGAGAAAATGAGTTTCCGGAAAATATCCTTGGATGAAAGGGGGTGGTAACTACTGCCTAGTGCAGGCAGTGTAGCATCAGGTGTAGAAAGTGTTCTTGATTTTTGGCCTTTTTTAGAAACTAGCTTTTCAGGATATGAAAGAATAGGAGCTTTCTGTTGAGAGGTATCTGACCTCATATGTGGCCTCTTATATGCCAGAATTTATGAAATAAAAACATGGCCTGATATTTCCTCCTCTCTGAACAACCAGAGGAAATATGAACAAAACCTAGGGAAAGAACTTCGCTTCTTCGTCCTCGGTAACAATGCCAAAAAATGTTGAACCTTAAGAGACAATCCCTAGTTGTGATAAGGAATCCGTGATTAATACATTTATATAGTTATGTCATAGAAATATTGGTCTTTGTTTAATCACCTTAAAATAGTTATCATTAAACCCTCAAAGATCAAATATAATGAATTCCCCACTATGCTATTATCTGCTGATATAGAATGGAATGATAAGAAGAACATGAAAGAAAGAATCCCAAACTGATATGCTGTTGTACAGAATATATCACCTTAAACTCTAGAATAATTATAAGAAAAGAAACATTTAAAATGAAGGAGAACCTATTAAGGATGTTAACTCTTATTCACATAAGTAAAAAGAGACCTGTAGCTTCATTACTTCATTTTACTCAAAGATGGAAAGTACACAATGTAAACTAGAAGACACATCAACATCAAAAAACGCAAGAAACTTGCTTTTCATTCATTAATCATTTGAAATCTGAGTACAAAAATTTTAGTCTGAAGGTCCAAAACTTGGAACCTTTTTCTTTCTTGTCCATCTCATTAAATACAATAGAAAGCAGTTTGTAACTGCTGTAACTGATCCTAACTACTCCAACTACTTAGGAATTCATCAACTATCTATTACATGTCCTCAAAATTTCTTATTACAATTACATTCTCTTTACAAGAGGAAAATAACATGAAATTAAAATCCTAATCTATATGTTGAATGTGAATTGATGATGATGTTGCTACATTTCCTTGACTGGCTGGTCTATCCTTCTTTGAAGTCAAGGTGTCCTCTGGTAAATCTGACGTCAAGGCTTTGCATTTCTTCCATATCTCAATTTTTGTCTTGGGTGAATGAACCAGCTTGTGATACTCCAATCTAAAAGCAGTAATTCTATTAAAAGATGGCTTCTCTGCAAATAAATTTTTCACTAACCACAACAGCTGAAAGTGTCTTTGAAGGAAATTGATCAATGTTGATCCTTTAAGAATCTGAGTCTTTTCATGAGTACTGTCTAACTTACTTTTTGCCAACACTAGTAAGGGTTCATAATAATTCCATGATAAAAGACCACCTCCAAGACCCCAACATGATGGTAAACCTTCTCTTGCTATTTTATCAAATAATTTATCAAATTGGTTCACTACTTCCTTAAGCTCAATCATTTTCTTTTCTGTAGACTTCCTGCAATAATTTTTGACAATCATTTTATTAATTTCCACAGCATATAAAATCCTGTCTTTAATTTCATTTTCTTCCAATTCCTTATCTGTTTTGGAATCAATGAAATTAATCAAATTTATTGCCCAAATTTCCCTATTAATTGTCTTCTACTTGTCTGCCATGACTTGTTCTTCAAATTCCTTGATAATATTTTTTTTCTTCTGCAACCATAGTCATAAAATCCCAAATTGTCTTCATTTCTACAATAATATCATTCCAGATGATATCCTTAGCCTATATTAAGGATATATTTCCCTTCAATTTTTCTTTGAGGTTTGTAATCTCAACATCAACAGTTTGGTAATCCATTTTGTATTTACTGAATTCTCCCTTAGTGGCTTTTATAATATTTATTGTTTTTTCTAAATCAACTTGTGCTCTTTTTCGATCTCTCTCTACCATCTGCAATTCAGTGGTTAATTGATATATTTGTGTTGATGGATCTTCACTATCTGATGGAAAAACAAAAGTGCAAGTATGAGATTCAATATGATTCTACAATGACAATGCAATTTTCTTTAATTTGGTGATTTCTTATTCCTTTTGCGGGAGCTGCTGAAGAAGTTTTTCTTTCTCATTTTCTATCTCTGCAACTTCTGCTGCCATGGAGTGTTCTCCTGTACGCAATTTCAATTTTTTCTTCAGTGAAGAGATTTCCGATTCAACACTTTGTAGAAGCTTCTATACAACAGACCTATCATTAGGATCTACTCCAATCTTCACTATAATATTTTTGAGTTCCTCATTCTGGATTGTCAAAGCCCTAGAATTGGCTTTCTCTAACTTCAACTTGATTACTTTTCCAAGCATATATTCATCCTTCAGTGCCACAACATTTGTTTTGGTTAGGTCATTCATAATCAGTTGAGCTGTTTGCATGTGTAGATTCACTTTGTTTAGCAATGGAATTTTCTTCACATCTACAGTCAAATTCATAGTGTTAAAATTATTAGATGAACCAATAGACATATCAAAGGGATGTGAAAGAGAAACCTTGAATTGATCCTTTTCAAGATCCATTGCAGTTAGAAGTCTTGTTTGATCTGAGGCTATCTGGTACTTAGCTTGAGCCTCCATACTTGCCTTCATCTTCTGATTTTTCTCTGTAATCTGGGCAAACATTTGTTTAATTAGGGGAACTTGTTCCTGAGTGCTTTCATGTCTCCTAGGTGAAGCAGGGACATTTTTTCCATCTCCCAATTGTAATGAGAAACTAGGTTGAGCATCTACAAAATATTCATTAAAATTTTTTCTCTTCTCAGTCCTCCGTTCTTCATCCTCTGAATCAATCATTGCCTCTTTACCTCTCTTATTTAAATTTTCTGATATGACAGGAGTATGAACATTTGATCTCACTGAACCTACAACACCTTTACTTGCCAATTTTTCTAGATCTAGTATGCTCTCATGAATGAATGTTGAATATCCATTTTCAATTCTCCTATTAGAAATGACAATGTGAGGGTAATAAGCCCACTTCTCTCCTAATACTAGGTGAATTTCATCTCACATCTTAGTGGCTTCATCAATTTCCTGTCTCATATTAATTATAAAGGGACCCACAGTCATTGGAAATTTGAACATATGACCTTTATTCATAGGCACAAAGTGTATTTGGTCAACATTTAAACTTTTCCTATTGAAATCCAAAGTGAATAATCTCATAGGCACAAATAAAGGAAGCCTATAAGGTTCTACACTAGCTCCATAAAGTCTAATTCCAGAATAACATTCAATGACAAACCAATCACCAAACATACAATTTGCCCCTAGATGCAAGAAATATTGAGATTTGGGAAGAAAACAAGGGGGAGAAACTCCATTCAAAGCTTTATATGTAGTAGACATAAAATGGCCAGGAAAATAAAACAAACCAGCCTCATTTTTCTCTTTCCTCACTATGTCTGTCCAAAATACTACTGATTGTATTTTCTTATTCACATCCATAATGTTTAACCCCAGATGCATGAATTCTTCTACATTCTGATATAAAAATAATTAAACAATAAGAGAGGGAAACCTGAATGTGCCCGTTAATGATAAGCTCATGAGCTGAGAATTAACAACTTCTTGCCAATAAGATGGAATATCTAGCACCACTCCTGGCTTCGTCATCATGGCGAACATTCCAGAACTGACCTGTCCACTGTACTATCATCATCCTTTCCCAAAATCTTTGCAACGCAGCTCAGCACTAGTCTCACTTCTATATCAAAAACCTTCATGGGGAATTATTTACTATCAGGTACAAACTGTTGTGTATTTGGCTTCAGAAAATGAATGAACTGATTAAAATCCTGACCTGAAAGACTGTCATAATGCACTATTAAGGAATCATCGGTGAATTGGACATATGAATCTGACTCTGGATAACATAGAGCTTGACGAATTAACTAGGCTGAGACTTACAGAAAATTTTCCCCTTGAAAATTCATTACGAAACATCTCCAGGATACATAATAGACACTAACCAATACACAAATTTAGGAAAAAGGTGAGTTCTTGGGATACATGCATACAAACACCAATTTTTTCCATGGCGGTGTAAATTGGAGAAGGTTTATTGTTTAGGATAACCTGATGATAAAAATAATGGTAGTAAAGGGAAAAATTTGTGTCCTGGATATCCCTCTCAGTGTCCATGAGAGGGATGTGACTGGAAGAACCTGACAGGGATGAGCATTTAGCCATAATTCAACTTTAAGATAGCAGAAAATCAACAAGATGAAAAATAATTAACAGGGCGGCAGATAACGGAGAAAGACACAACGCATGCAAAGATCAAACTCAAAATAGCAATAATAACTTCAAAAAAATGAAAAACCCCCTTAAATAGGTGGTGCGGGCTTTAAAATTAAATGCTGACAAGATGCGCCAAGAGACCGTTAAGAAAATCTGATGTGAATTACAACTGTCACCCACTTGGCCACATACATCACTGCGGGAGGCCTCGAGGTATGGAGAACTCATTTGGCTTATGCCCCTACAGTGAATCTCGACCGTTCATCTGGATTACCCCCACAGTCAACAGGGTCAACTACGGAGGCACTCTCTGTGTTAACCCATGCACTGAAAGTGCCCGCAGGTTGAGCCTTTTATTCACTGCTTGATAAATCATAGAATCTCGCTCCATAAAGTGCTTGGTATTTAATCTTTGAACTGGGACCCGCTTCCATAAAGACTTAAAGTATTTAAACTTTAAACTTTAATATAACGAGCATATATATTTTTATGCTAAAGTACATGAATTTTGATACTCTAACATATCTTTTGATAGTTTTCTATTTCTATTTTTATTTTTAAAAATTAAAAATAAAGGATATTGCAAATGATCCACAACAAATGGAATGTTTTCACTTGGGGCATATAGAAACTAAAATATAAGGGGATGATAGACCCTATTCATTGGTCCTGGGGGATGATGCCCAAATTGACCTATAACGACTGCCCCCTAAAACATGAAGTCAAAATAATAATAGTATTTGGATGATATGATTTACGATGTGATGAGTAGGATCTGAAGCGAACAGTGACCTGCATCAATTTGCAATACATTACATCATGATATTTTACATCTTGATCATGAATTGCTGAGGGAGGCATACCCATGCTCAACATATAAAAAAACATAACATGTAAATAATATAGAAAGTCGTCTACATTGGAATTTTTCCCGATATAAACATACCTATAAATATAAGCCCATGTTCGGATGACAATCTATATGTAAAATAATCGTACAGATGATGTGTACAATAATCCTGAAATCACATCCTTGATGGATGAAACTAGATCTGGGGTCTTCTTATCTCGTTCACTCGATCGTTCAGGTAAAATTCTAACCATGTGAATATATGATTTGAAGTAGAACATGGGAAGACATCGTCTAATTACCAGCCAATTATTTGAGCTGTTAACATACGCGAGAAAACCACCATTGATGTTAATGGCTCTTAAGGTGCTATAGTACAATTTTCAAGGCGTGAATAGATGATTTGATGTCGAACACTATACAAAATATTTTGGTCTAAGGTCCAGAAGCAAGAAAATTGTCGATGATGTAGCAAGCCCCGAGGTACTGGAAGATATTTCTAAGTTAACTTCTTGTATGATGAGCTAATGTCGACATGAAGCAAGTTTGTCATGAAATGGGAGTAATGATTTTGTAGAAAAAATGTGACTTGATATAGAAATGTTCAAGGATGAATGTCATGAAAGTGAAGGTTTATGAGTATTGCAGAAATATGAGGAATTACTGGATGAATTCTCTTGAACATATTGATGATGCTCTAATGAGTTGGCAGCATTGACCCAAAACCGAAGTGATGATATGATGAACCTTCAAGAATATTACCCAACCCAAAAGTCACGCTGATGGAGTGAAAGTGTCATGTTCAAGAGTGACCTGCTACCATAAAGTGTTATGTTCTTTTTCCCAAAATTTCCCCAGTCATTGCTGACCAATACCTCTTTGTTATTTTAAAAGCTTGAGGAGGGTAACATATGATTGATCTATAATTCAACCCTTCTTGTGAATCCATCTCCATTTAATAATTTAACGAATCTAGCGATAAATGAAACTTGATGTTGCCATGATCGACAAGTTTGTCGCTATTTTATGTTTTAACGAGTCTAACGACAATTAAAACATGATCCTTTTTCATGTTTAGAGAGTTTGAAAAAGAGGACAAAAAGAAAACTCCATGAGTCCTTTTTCATAAATTTGCTGCTCAAGTTCGAAAAAGTGTAAAATGATACCTGAGAGAACCTATTAGCCATGTTTGACTAAGGTTTTCATTTTTCGTAAATAATCTATCTCAGTCTGGAAAAGGGTTAAAATTATACTGAGTAGATGTCGTTTCATTTACTTTTACGAGATCGAAAAGACAAGTGCTCGACAATATTTTCACATTATCGGAGTCTGAAAAGATCTAAAATAATACTCTTGGGGGTTCCTATTTCACAGTTATCAAAGATCGAAAAATAAGGATAAAGCTATGCTTTGTGGTCAGATCATTCTTGAATAAGTGTGCATGCTAAACTCACTATATCAGTTGTAAAACCTATTAAAAAAAAACCATAAAATGGATTAAAAATACTATTTTCATAGCAAAAATGAATAAAAACCAAAGTCACAGCATTAAATATGATTTAAAATAATCAAATTGACTAATTAAAAGATTTTTTACCATTCATTTTTACCATTGGAAAATTAGGACCTTTGAACCAGATTTTCCCCCAAACTTCAGCGGTCGATTGCGATAGTTTCAGTGGAATATTTCTCTTGCCATTTGATCCAAGTTGGAGTTATGAACTTTCTCTTCCTTTTAGTACCATTTTTGTTTCATTTCATGGTCAATTTGTAGGGTTTTTAGCCCCTTAGGGTAAATATATCACGCTCTGAGGGAAACACACCCTTGAATGTCAAAAGGTGTGTTGCAGTGCACTAAAATTGAAGGCTAGAAGCATTGCAACATTGTGTCCCTTGAACTCGGGTGCATTGGGTGCAATTATCATTTTTTTTTTTTGTTGTGTGCCCAAAATTTCCCAAGTTTTTTTCATGAAATGGATCCTAATGAAGCTTATGATTGTGTTTCAGGTATTCATTGGATCAAAATGACGATTACATGGCAAGAAAGAGAACATGAAGAACGAAATATGATTGCCCGAAACGATCCGGGTATAGTAAGATCCCTTAGAGATTGCGAGTTGCTTAAATAATTTAAATTATCAGGGATGAGGCAAAAAATGGAACTATTGGAGTTCCTAGTTCATTCATATGATCCAGTATTGCAGGATTTTCACATTGGTGACAAAGTTCTCCCAATATTGGTTGAGGATATTTACTTTTTCACTGGATTATCGAGGCGAGGTTATCCCATTTCCCTTCCAGGATCTGCTCTTGGAGGAGAGCCAGTGAGGGATTACATCAGCCAAGATTTTCATCCAGGTATTGAACCGAGGAAAGATGGGAAAATAAATATCTGTGATGTGCGTGATCTACCTTTGAGGGCCATCCTTTTTACTATCACAAATATTTCTGGTTCTGTGACACTACATGATGCAAACAGATCATAAATGCAGTATGCACTTGAGTGTTTAGAACCAACAATATTTAACTAGGCTGATGCTATACTCTTTCAGATGAAATAACAACTGACTAAAGAAAAGGGTGGAAGGAAGAATAATTTCAACTATGGCTCAAACCTGATTTCCTTCGCCTTAGAGAGGATTCCATTGATGCAACCACAACATGTTACATTGGGAATGCCTGGCCCTAGAGATCCACGGATGTAGAGATGGGTTGAATTGATGGCTAGAAATGTTGGTCAATCGACCATTGTATTCTCTACTGCATTATTTTCCTGGTTCAGATGACATATTGTCATCATAGATCAGTATGCATTTGGAGGCATAGATTTCTGAGGATATCTATACTTGATTCTACCAGACGACGCTCAATGGGTGCAATTGGTAAGAATTTTTTCACCATGTTTTTTTTATTTTTTCTAAGGTTTCTACATGTTTTTGTATTTTGATGTTTTCCAAGGCTAAACTAAAGTTTTGATGTATACATACATGGGTCGAGTTCGACCAGTGGGTCATCCAGAGCAGGGAGGAGATGAGCTAGCAGAGAGGGCTGTCAGGAGGGAAGTCCTTTGGGATTTAGATATGACCAAGACTCTTGTTGAGCTACAAAAGCACATGGAGGGATTGACTTTTGGGATTCAATATTGCCGAATCTAATAGTTACCTATGAGACTGCAGTGCCATACTATTGGAGTTCATAACCGTTGGATGTGGTTATTGCATAGGATAGCTAGATCAGTAGCTTGTTATCATGAACATCATTAGTTTACTTTGACATTTTTCATACATTTTGAGGTCAGATGACCAATGTGTATTGGGAAATTTTAAAAAAAAAACTTATAAATATCTATCTATTTGTTTTCAGTGTTTTCCTATGTTTCTTGCACAATCCTATTCAATTATGTGATGTGAATTGAAAATATGTCTTTACATGTGTTGCAAATGTCTGTTTAAAACATAATTCTCTAAGGAATTAGTTAATGTGTTCAAATTTCTGGAAATGTGTTGATATTGAATGTAATCAAATTCTTTCCAAAATTTTAACTCTTAGGAACATACGATGCAGTATTGGATTTCAGATAGTATAAACGTTGGTAAGTTGTAGTACAACAAGTTGTGAGTATAACCTAATGATGATGTGGTCAATACCAAATCAAATGGCATCAGAGAGAAGTTCGATCAATGTGCTATACTCAGTGATATTGTTTGTAGATGGACGAATAAAAATCCCTTGAAAAAACACTAACTCGCCACCTAGAGCGAAAATGGCCCATGCTACAGAGGATACATTATGCGTACTACAACTAGCACCATCAACGTACCCAATGAATGGTTCCAAATATTCAGACATCTACGATGAAATGTAAAGAGAATTACTAACTTCAAGAAAACTATAGAAAACCAAACTAAGATAGTAAATGCAAATCAAAAGCATATATACAATATAATACAAAAGTTTACTATGCTTAACTAAGCGTAGTAATGTTTAAGATACAACCCATTTCGAGGTTGTGCCAATGTAATTCCATCATAATCTACTAACACATAGGTTCCCTTAGCCATAACTCTTTCGACAATGTAGGGGCCATGCCATAATGGCTCAAATTTTCCTGTATCTATCAAATCATCTTCCTGATCATAAAGTAAGACTAGGTCACCCTCAGAGAAGATGCGAGGCTGGACATGTTGGTCGTATTGCGCCTTAATTAGTCTCTTATGCTCTTCATTGGAAAATGCGGCTTCATGACGCATTTCATATAGATGGATGAGGTTAAAAACACATGCTTCTTCATTAGAGGTGTCAGGTAACAAGTCAAAAATGAGTTTTAATGACGAAATTTCAAATTGGATAGGCAAGATAGCTTCTAAACCATACACCAATTGAAAGGGGGTAAATCTGGTTGCATTTCTCACCAAGGTTCAATATTCCCACAAAGCCGAGTATAGGATTAAATGCCAATTTCATTTATGAAATCCTATCATTCGTTGAAGCATTCGCTTAAGGATCTTGTTAATAGCTTCAACTTGTCCATTAGATTGTGGATAATAATGAGTAGAACTATCATGTGACAGTCCTAATTTGGTAGTAAAATGATTCATCATGTGATTGTGAAAATTCTTACCATGACCTATTACTATATCTTGTGGAACACCAAACCATGAGATGACATGATTAAAAAAGAACAATGTATTTGTTTCGCCTATGTTATTGAATGTAGGAATCGCTTCAGCCCACTTGGTAAAGTCATTGCGATAATAATATAACCATGCCCCCTAGATGAATGAGGGTTGCAGGTCATGAAGTCAATGCCCCATTTTGAAAATGGTTCCACAACGATAACATGATGCATCAGCGCTGGCGGTTTGCAGATTTTACGATCAAATATCTAGCACGCATGAGAACTTTTTACTACGAGGATGAAATCGTGAAATATGGTAGGCTAAAAGTAACTGGTGCGCAGAATCTTCTGTGTGGTAGCATATCCAGACAAGTGTCCACTACAAGCCCCAACATGAAAATCATTTAGAACTTTCTCGACCTCCTCGTGAGTGAGGCATCTCCTTAAAATCATATCAACACCATGAAGATAAAGTGTATTGTCAAAAATCAGATAATATTTGGCTTGGTATCGAATATGTCATTGTTGAGAGTGAGAGGTATCAAACTGGAAATTCTGGGTTTGGAGATAAATGATTAAATCCCCATACCAACGGTCAAATGACCTGATAAAAAATAGAGACTCATCAGGAATTGATGGTTCTGATGTAGTATCAGTACTATTAGAGGGAAGGTCACAAAGAAGCTCAGCCAAAACTAAAGACTTCTTTGACTTGGATTTGATGAATTCCAAATCAAATTCCTGAAAAATGATGATCCATTTTGAATACCCCCCCCCCAAAAAAAAAAATTGAGGTGACAGAATGTATGTCATGGGGTTGCAACCCGAAATGAAAATGGTCTTCCGGAACAGGATATAATGGCGAAATATTTGGACAGCTTAAACGACCACGAAGGTGCGATTTTTGACGTATGAATACTTAATTTTCATACCATTGGGATTATGACTCAAATAATATAGTATATGTTCTATCCCATCTTCTTCTTGGACTACTACCATAGCAATGGTCGTATTTTCCGTGGTGATATATAAGAAATAATCACTCTGATAATTGGGGGGATACATTAATGATGCTTAGACAACTATATACTTGACAACATCAAAATAAATTTGCGCAACCTTATCCCATGGAAGGGAATCCCCTTTTTCAAGAGATGATTAAATCCTTTAGCCATTTCAGTGTAGTTGGGTATGACCCTCCTTAGGAAGTTAGCCTTTATTTGAAGTTTCTGTAACTGAAGTAAATTTGATGGCGCAGGAAAATCAAGAATGGCCTGGACCTTTAGTGGTTCGATTCAAATTCCTTCTTTTGAGATGAAGAATCCAAGAAAAATACCATAACCAACAAAAAACACACATTTGTGGGGATTGAGGGGTATTTTTTAATGTCAACGTTGTAAAAAGATAGCTCTCAAATGAGTCAGGTGATCAGTCTGAGTTCGTGAATGCATAGGTAAATCATCTAGATAAGGTTGAACAATGCGCTTGATGTCATTGAAAGCATAATCCATTGCTCTCTGAAATGTTGCCCCATCATTATTTAAACCAAATGGGAGTTTACGATAAGAGAATGTGCCCCAGAGACAGATGAATGATGTCTTATATTGTTCTTCTGGGCGGATATTGATTTGATTGTAATCAAAGAATCCATCCACGAACGAAAATATTTCACATCCAGCATAATCATCAATAATCTGGTTGATAAAGGGAGTAGGATAGTTTTCTTTTGGACAAGAAATATTGACATCCCGATAATCGATGCACACTCTGATTGTCCCTTGTTTCTTCATGTCAGTAACAATGTTGGAAACCTAATAAGTAAGCGGAACAGGGTAAATGAAACCAAAACGCAAAAGTTTTTCAACTTCTTCTTTAATGGCAACAACCTTCTTCGAATGGATAGGACGAAGGCGTTGACATACTGGTATGACATCAGGGTACATTTTAATGGTTTGTTCAACGATACTAGTATCTATGCCTGACATTTCCTCATAAGACCAAGCAAATATATCTCATAATTCATGAAATAGAGAGTGATAAATTTCAAGTTATAATGGAGAAAAATACATGCCAACATGATTTTTTTCTACAATGCTAGGTTTGGTCTAAATATCAACATAAATGGTTTCTTCAATATTTGATAAATATTTCTCAGATTCGATAGCATTAATGGGAAAATAATTTGAAAAGAAAGTTTTGATCGATGGGTAATATATTTCAATAAGATTATCTTCTTCATAATCTTGAATATGGGAACGATGATGATGATATTCCCATGGTTCTCCTTCTAGCATCATGGATTCCACAATGCTCCCATCAGTGAAGAAAGTGGATGAAAAAGGATCAAATGGAATACCAAAATATATTTAACGATCGATGATGATGAATTAGGATTCGCCGCCCAAGCCATGTAGATTGATTACTATGCCAGGTCAATTTTGTTGGGCGACATGAATTCATCCAGTGTAACAAATTCAGAATCATTGGTAATATTCCTTACGTCAGATGAAGTAGAAGATATCATGTAGTAGGTTTCTATTCTTGAAATTTCTATTGATGTCGCGGGCGGCAGTAATGCAAAGGTGCCAATTAGAGAAGAATCCTTTAAGAGCCCTACACCAATGTTTTGAAGTGCTAGTTGGGGTGCATGAACTAACAGAATGCTTACAATTACTTGGGAACTGGAGGAAAAGAAGGAGAGTTGATTGATGATTGTGATAACACCTTTATGAGGAAAGGCAATCATTTTAAAATAAGTAGAGACGATCGCAGTCGTAGTGTAAACCCGTGGCCTTCCAAGTAAAATGTTGTAGTCAAGAGGTCTGTCAACGACCTCAAATTCAATAGCTACCCCCCCTAGTTTGACATGTGGGTTATTGATGATACCATAAGGCTTATATGTACGACCGTCAAAATATTTCAATGTCGTAGTTCATTGAGATAGGTGCGGCGAGACAAGTGACTTCCAGTAGTTTAGAGACATAATGCAAGTATATGCTCCCTCATTAATAACAGTACGATGAACGAGGTGATTGAGAACATTTACTTGGATGAAGAATGCCAATTCTTCTGGTAATTGTGGCACATAGCCCGTATGATTAAAGACTACAAGATTGGAATCTATTGGGTCAATTCCACCAATTTCCAACAACAAAGCCTGTTTCTGGGAGGGAAAATTTTGAAGTACCTCAAGTTTCAACATAGCTGAAGGGGATTGAGCCAAATCTTCAACTATATTATAATTTTGAGTAGCTCAGGCTCGAGGATTGAATGTCGATTTATGGACGAATCCCTTCGGTGGCTTTATATTTAACTCAGGAATAACAGTTGGTGGAATAGATTACATGGATGGATTCATGGTCGAGGTATTAGGTTGATCAGTAGCCTGACTAACATAATATTTATTTCATTTTGACACCAAAACATCAGTTTTTGGCTTTGTGACAAATAGCATCATCACTTGGGAACTATAAGTTGGATCCGTAGCAACCATATTTTTGTCTGGATTCAGAAATGGATCTGTCAACACAACAAATGCAGTCAAGGTCTTAAGAAATTTTGAGACTTGGCACGGTGAGGACAGTCGCGAAAAAAGTGATCCTCATTACATACTATGCAAGGGTAACGAGGTTTCTGATTGTTTCTATTTTGTTAATCAGATGATCGTTCCTATGGGGTTGAATTTTGATTTTTCTTTGCTTTCCCCTTTTTCTTACTTCTGGGTTACTTGTCACTTTTTCCTTTGTCAGATGAGAGGACATTAATTTCGAAAGAAGGTGCAGGATCAAATGCAGTAGAGTGTTGTGTGCTTGCAGTACCGATCATACTGTCGCCAGTATGAGAGTCCTTGGATTGAGGAGGAACAGTAAAAAGCGACACATTGGGAATTTTTTCATAGAGCATGCCAGACTAAGTATAAATCAAATCTAAGTACTAGGCACGACCAATCACCTACTCTTCAGTGACAATGCCACATTTAGCCACATCCTCGGTGATAGATGGCAGCAAGGAATTAATGAACCAATTAGCAAGGATCTGATCATGAACAAATGTTTTAACCATTCTATGATGATGATGCCACTCATGAATATGATCAGAGATGTGAGTAGCATTAGTCTGTTTAAAATTGGTCAACAGTTCCATTCCATTTTCATATTTTATGGGTAACTAGAAGTGGGTCAAAAAGGTAGTAGCTAAGGTAGTGAAATTACCAAATGAAGCTTGTGGTAACTAAATGTACCACTTTGCGACCAGACTAGTGAGCGTATGCTAGAAAAGACGTAGTCAAACAGAGTCATCATTTAAGGAGTTCGATGAACACCACAAATGATAAGTCATAACATGCATTGATAGGTCTTCTCCAGGGTTTCCATTGAATTTAGGAATGTCAGAGGGTAATTTATGTGGTATCATTGGTCACCAAGGAGAATAGTTAATGGGGTCGTTGGTAAGCCAGTTTAAATAAGGTAATTCTAAAGTTGCGACAAAGGGAAACTGTCGATTCAATTCAGGTTGAGAATAGCCAATATATGATGGAATTTCTTGGGAAATAGGCCTTTGAGCACCAACATAAGGCATTTGTTGCTGGTAACCCTGATAGGGGTTTTTATATGACCAAACGCTTGAGGATTCTATTGACCAAAACCTGGGTAAGCTACTTGTTGTTGGAATGATTGTTGTGGCATTTGCGGTTGTGGCTACCAAGGTGACTGCCCACCAAGATTATAGCCCAAACAAGAATATCTTGGACCTAGTTGTGAATAGGTAAGACCCAGTTATGCCCGTGACATCCCATAATAGGGTAATCCATATTGTGAATGAAATATTCCAGATACAGGTGGTGGTTGTAAACTAACCGAAGGAGTTGGAGTCTATGGTCCCAAAACTTGAGGGTAATGGGTTGAAGGACCCACTTGAGATAATAGAGATACAAAAATATGAGCTTGTAATAGGGGAAAAGAAGTATTAATAAGTGTATTAGATGTGGGTGCAACAAGTTGAACCAGTTGATATGAATGCACAATATTTTGAGGTTGAACGGGCATGACAAGCTGCCACTGACAAGAAATCATTCCAAAATTTTGGTGACCATAAAAGACGAATTACTGTCAAAATGGGTGACCATAGGTTGCTCCCCCATCATGAGGATTATAAAAAGATAGAATATATTGTTCTCCAAATATTGGGAGTCTAGTCGAGATTGTACTAGATGGAATATACCTAGATGGACCAGCTTGATGTTGCAATGAAGATGTATATAAAGGATCAATCCGTTCAGTACTCATTATAGATGTACCAGATAGAATACCAAAATATGACATGGGTGAAGTCCATGGATTTGAGGATGCACCAGAGTAGGTTCCAGATAATGATTAGTAACACGGTGGGATGGAAGGACCACCATAAAGATGTGACTTTGGATATGTGGTAATCATTGACTGGGTAGCAAAAATGGATGTTGTCGCAACTATAACAGATAGTACAGCTAGAGATGTTGAATTAGCCATGGTAATATGACCCAATGTATACCCTATAGGATCTACAAGGACTCGAAGTGAAAGAGGATCAAAAGAAGTAGTGTAAGTCAACCAAGGAATAGTCTTGCAAAGATAAAGCCTTGGTCCAAAATGGGTTGGAGTTGAAGGGTGTGTGTCTTGTTGAGGTTCTTCCTCAATCGAAATCAAACCAGGTGGAAGGATTTCACCCTCATGCCTGAGACATATTTCAAGTGGTTGACTGCACGATTTGGGAGACTCAATGGCTATGGTCAACTGTGGAGCGATTGATACAGGAAAAAATTCCGATTGTTCAACTTCGAGATATAGATGTCATGGTAAAAGAATGATGGGATCTAGATAAATTTCTAGTGGGTTTAGGAGGTATGGTCTCACTGATTGGATGGATTGTGTCCACAAGTAATTGTGAGGACTCCATTTCTACAACAGTGGATAAACTAGGATGTGTAGAAACAACTCGAGACAAATCTGGTATGTGTGATGAAGATGACACACCAAAACTATTTATGGTACTAGTTTCAGTAAAACAAGGTTGCCTTCACCAACCATAAATGGTTTCTGGTGGTAAAGGAGGTTTAAGTGCTATTCTACACGAATGAAGGGGAAAGGGATGTTGTTCTTCCACGATGACTGATTGATTTTATGAAAAAAATAAATTAACAAAATAAAATGGTAATTCTAGGCAAAAGGTTTACCAAGTAATTGTGAACTACAGAATACCTCCTGGTGAATGAAAATTATGGGTAGGCAATCTCCCTAAATGCTGTGTTCAATATCACAAGTTTCAAGGCGATCGAATCGGTTACCTATGGATGGTAAGTAACCTAAATTTTTCCTCCCAAATATACCCGAAGGTACGTGGAGTCCCAAGAACGTATTAGCACTGTCTAATGAAAAACCGCATAGTGAAAGCACCCCCTTACACTTTTCGTACTATAACACCACCCTATATACCCGAACGTACATGGATGAGCTCTGATATACTTACGTACATGTAGTGGGATTTCACACTTGGAATTTATCGCTAACAAGTTAGCGACAAATGCTATTTTTAACAGCACCGGAACATGTCTCTAGCCTAGACCTTCTAAAAGTTATCATTAATGTTATAATGCTTTCTTAGGTTGATTGATGTAAATTTTATCTTGACCTTGTTTAAAATTTTGTCTTTGAGGTTCACCATGTGATGTAACGGAAATTCCTAAAAATGAAACCTAAATGATAAGAAAACTTTCAATTTAGTTTTTTCAATGAAAATCCTACCCACTAAGGGGAAAGAGCAATCAGTTTTTGAGCATGCAAAAAAGAGCACAAACTAAATGCAGATTTCCCTAACTTATTCCTATGCGACACACACAATTATCTAGATGAACATGCATGTTTTTCTTTTCAATTCCCCTTAATGTGAATGAGAGAAAGGAAACTAAATGCATAAATCAATCGAAAAAATGTTTTCTTTTGAGAAACAAGGAATGAAAAAAAAATTTCTCTTAGGAAAATGAAGAATGAAACTACAATTTTCCTACAGGAAATGAGGAATGAAACAACAATTTCCTTTTCGAAAACAGAATTGATCTAATGCGAGAATTAACTACTCTGAATTTGATTTTCCAATGATAAAGAAAACAGTTAATGAAACATTGAAAAAATTACTTTTCAAAGGAGGAAGAACAAGAAAGTTTACTAGTCTTTAAGAGCAATCAAACATCTGAGAATACATTAGAAAATTGGTTGAAACTGAAAGAAATGAAATTTTTTGATGGAATTTGGTTGGTTGAGGGGGAAACAAAGTCTCTAAGGGGAGATAATGCATTGAAGATCACCCCTGAATGGAACACAATGCCCTACAATGTACTATACCCTGACCAACAGTGTGTTGGGCTCAACTAGGTTTAAAAAACAAGAAGCTAAACACACTTCTAATGCAAATTGTTCATTAAAATGATTGATAACATAAAGTAGATGCTACTTATGACAGTAAACAGAGGCAGAAACACAAGGAATGATGGGATTTTCTCCCAGAAGAGTCACTAATTTATTATACGGAATTTTATTCTACGGATAAACTAAATTCCCTGAGTGTGGTTTTCCTTCACTCAGAACAATGAAAGAAAGACAACTACTATTTTCTCTAAGAAAACTAGATATAAAGAAAGGGAAAGAAGCCTAATTTTAATCCTTTTCTCTCTTCTTCTCCTTCTGTCGCTATTTTTGTCGCTCTCAATCCAAATCAAGACATTAAATCGATTCTTACAATCAAAGATAGAGAACAATAAACAACATACAATAAATAATTATCTACTTATCTTAATAAAATCAAACCGATTATATCTCAGAATACATACATTATCAAGAATACATTTCACAAGATATAGACATATGTATTGAGAAAATGAACAATTATCTTTATTAAGAGAATAGGAGGAGAATATTACAACCAATAGATCGATTTGTCATCAACTTGCTCCAACTTCATTCCAGCCTCATCACATCCATCATCATCTCAACAACATATTGGTACTTCCAATCTCTTATCAAATGAGAATCCAACAACATAACTTTGTACAAAATTATTCCTCCCTAGAACTTAGATGAGTGCTCAAGGTATAGAGAAAATGATGGTAGTTTCTCATTGAATGGATTTCTAATAATAGGCAAGACATGTTTCCAAGTTCAGAGGTGGTGGATGGAAAATTGGATTTGAAGTATGACACATATGGACTCTTCTAGAAGGCACTGTCCATGTGGATATTCCCGGAACAATGATGATTTCGCTCCCAGGTGACCAATGCACCCTTGAGTGTCGGGAAGTGCACTACAATTCAACCTTGCATGGAGGTATTGGTACTGCAACACAGTTAGTCCCTTGCAAAGGAGCGTTGGTGAGCCAGTGGGTCATATAATATATACTTCAAACCTTGGAAATATCTTAATTGAAGCCATGAATGGAATTTTTTAACTTAGGACATATAGCAACTGAAATATAAGGGGATGTTAGACCCTATTCATTAGTCTCGGGGGATGATGCCCAAATTTACCTATACAATGTGCATAAGCAATCACTCGCTCTTCAGTCACAACTCCACCTTTAGACACATCTTTTGTTATAGGAGATAAAAAATATTTAGTAAATAATTCCACTTAAAATTGATCGGGAACATATATTTTAATGAACCAACAATGACACTGCCACTTGTGAATGTGATACAAGATATGAGTGTAATCTGATTGTTTAAAGTTGGTCAAAATTTCCTTTCCAATTTCCTATCTGATGGGAAACTGGAAATGTGCAAGGAAGGTAGTAGATAAGGAATTGAAATTATGAAATGAAGCTTTAGGTAATTCAATATACCATTTAGATGCGGTACCTTTAAGCATAAGTTGGAAAATACATAATAGAATCGAATCATCATCTAGGGTGTTCGAAGAACATAACAGATGATAAGTCATTACATGTGTAGACAATTCTTCTCTAGGATTCCCATTGAATTTTGGAATGTCAGAGGGAAATTTGGTAGGAATTATCGACCACCAAGGGGAATGAGCAATGGGATCATTTGCAAGCTGAGTCAAATCTAGCAGTTCAAGGGTATCCAAAAATGGAAAATATATGTTAAAATATAGAGTAAGATAACCTTGATAATATGGGATAGCCTAAGAAACAAGTATTTACATTCCATAATATGGAGGATTCTAATAAAGAGGAACCTGGGTACCAGAATAAGGAGGACTCTGATAATGAGTATACACATATCCGTATTTTCCAGCTCCATAATGTTGGTGTTATCACCAAAATAGGACCTGATAGGCTGCTGGTCAGGCTACCTCAGTGTAACTATTTCAAACCATACTTTTAGTTGAGGCTTAGCCTCCTCATCCTGAGAGGGCTCTCTCACTAGGTTTAAGATTTTGAGTTAAGGATTAGATGGCTAAATCTAGGAATAAATAGTGTAAAACTGTATGAATGGTTGAAATAATGGTAAAAAAACATCTATTGGGATATGGAGTCTAGGTATTTTCCCACAAAACATCAACATCAGCTCATCATGGAAGTTAGGGCATTTCAGAGTTTTTAGGTGTATCAATGAAGCAAAAACGAAGTGAAAAAAACACTGTTTACAAACATATGCAGGAAGTTAGAGAATTTTCCAATGAATTCTAAGTCACATATGTATATACCACTGAAAAAATATAGATATAGAAAATCAAAAGAAGATCACACATTAAAAACTCTTTATGAATCCTGAGTAGTGAGCCAATATCTGTATTATGATAAAAACACACAGTTTGCTACAATAACATAGTTTGATTATTCATGAAAATTGCCAACCTTGAGGAATTAGACCTCATCTCTCTTATAGAGTCATTACAACATTGGATATTATGATCCAACTTCAAAGGAATTCGAATTCTATCTTAGATTGACACCTATTTACTCAAAAACTGGCTATTAATTACATGTGATAGTTAACTGTCTATTCTAGAGTACTAATACAATTAGAAGTAAAACTCCTTCTTATGACTAAAAAAACCTTATCTGAAAATTAAATATTGTGTTTGAAATCTGCTCCTCCTATTCTTCTACCTTGATGATTTCAATAACCTTGTTGTCATATTCTGTTATCTTATCCCTTACATGTCCTGAAAACTAGGAACATGTTTCCTGCAATATAGCTGTAATCTTCATTTATGCTCCTTGAATCCTTTTATTGCAAAATGTACTTCTTTAGACAAGTGATATGTGTTATCACTCCCATAGAACCATGTCTTTCCACCTGTGCAAAATTAAGTTCCTAAAAGAGTGTGAAGAGATCTGATATGTCTGCGCTACGAAAATATCAGTTGTTTTCGTAGCACAGTAGCTATGCCTTTGTAAAATATCTCTCAACATCTAATATCCTTTGCTTTAACAGCTATAACTTCATTTCTAACTAATTTCCATCTTCTAAGAGCATCAAAACTTCAAAAACCTAGTGTTTACCTCTTGGAAGCTTATCAAAATGTTTAAAACTGCACCTACAACAGTTTCATAGCGCACTACGAAACTGCTGTGTGTCTCCATATTTACAAAATTTCTTCATCATATTTAAACCTTGAGAATATCTACAGTATTTAATGATGACTTTGATGCTAATGGACCTTGAAAACAATATAAGTCAACTTTTCCATGATTTCCAAAAGTGATGACCTTCCCAAAATAAAATTATATCAGGGATTTGTCACTTACTGTCTTACTTCTGCTGTAGATGAATTTCTTTAGAGTTTTCCAATTGGATTTCAAGATCCTCAATGTGCCTCTTTAACCTCCTGTTAGTAGCCCTTAAATTCACATTTACCCTTCTCATAAACTTGGCCTCTTTGATTGTAGGCAGGGTCTAGGTGAAAAACTGAGCTTCACTACTGATTGTTTCAGGATTTGAAACTCTTTCAAGTTCCCACAGAGCTTTAATTCTGTCAAATTTTTTCTTCTCCACCACATGTTTTCTTACTTTCTTCTAAAGCCTAGCAATTTGAAGATTAGCTAGTCTTCATTTTTCTTTCATTCCTTCATAACTTCTCTTTTCTCTTTGTGTATGGAAAACTCTATTTTTGTCATCCTCAAGCATAGGTGATGAAAGGTCTATGGGTTCCTCATAATAATTTGAAATTTCTCCAACTTTTTCTAATTCCACATCCAATCCTTGCAAATTTTTTGAATTCCTAGTTAGATTCCTTCTAGGCTTGAACACAAACTTTGAAATTTCATCATTAAAGTCCAGTTTTTTGGAAGAATTGATCTTCTTAGATTTCCCTTCATCCAAATTTATAAATCTTCCTGCACTAAAGGAGATTCCTCAATATCAATAGCTTGTAAAATATCATTCAAGCTACCATTTAAACTTGGATCTTCTTTTGAAACCACTGTTTTTCCTTTTTCCCTTGCTATTTGACTTCTAGTCAACCTTTTCTGAGCTGTTTTACTGGTTGACTGTTCTTGCACTGCTTTCTTACCTTTGGTTATCCTCCTTTGTGCAGGTTGAGGGGTTTCTTGAAAAATTACTGGTGTTTTAATCTATGGCCCTTTCACTTGTTTTCTAGACTTTAACTTGACAAAACTCTTCGATCTTGTTTCTGCAGGGTCAGTGATTCCAGATGGTGATTTTTCTTTGGCCCTAGGGCTAACACTTGTTCCATATGTTTCCACCCCAAATCCACACAAAAACAAAAACGTTGACCATTATCTATTCACCCTCTGAAGCTCATGCAAACATATTAATTTGACAAGACTATGATGGAATAATGAAGTTTTACATGCTTGAGTTTTCATCTGCACCTTATTTTCCATCTTGGAAACACTCCGAAACAGAAAGAAAGGTAAATCTAGATAAATTATTCCAGTGAAATGCAATAAGAGTTTGAAATGGTAAGAATACACCTTATGGTATCTTCCTTCGCAAGTGAAGTGCCTTTGAATTTTGGAGAGCAGGTTAGCATATGTATCCTTGACATAACCTCTTGGCACTGCTTTGGTTAAATCTGTGTCTACAAACTCTGGCTTCAAAAATATTTTACAAGGTTCCATTTCAAACCTGAAATTATTGAACCACCTTTCATCCCCTCTTGGAATCTCTGTCACTAAAGAAATAACTTCAAGAGAAATTGGTAAGTTTAAACATCCAACTTTTGTATTTGAACCTGTGAAATTGATGGAAAATTCTTTTGTGACTTGATTATGACCTCCCTGTAGCTTTTCACAGAAACTACAACATCCTACTTTCTTGAAAGCTTCTTCAAATGATTTATCCTTAGTGAGATCCTCTATGCCTTCAGGTTCTGTTCTCAAACAATGGCCTAATCTGTGGTTTCTTTCTTCCTCTGTCATATTTCACTTGGAATCCCTGTGGCTTCAGAAAACCTGTAATAAACTGGCTTGCTTGATTTAAGAAACTGGCTCGCTTGATTAAGGGTTCATCCTCGCTTGATAATTGTTTCAGTCTCTCTTGATAACTGGTTCAAAAACTCTGGTTTATGCTTACCATGAGCTTTTTATTCGAAGAAAAAAATGCAGCAAGTTTTTTTGCATGAGAAAATATAACCAAGGACAACCATCCCATTTCAACTTTTAAAATGACGGATGATAAATGACCCTAACGAATCTCATGATGGTTGTGAATGGTTGCATGTGGGAGAAAGGATTCGTGGACTGACACCTACTCATGAAAATTTAACAGAATTTGATGGATTTGATAGTTGGACAGGATTGGTTACGAATCCCCGATTTCGTAGCACGTGCAATGTATTTTCAGGGTTTTGCGCTATGAAAAGACTAGCATTTCCGTAGTGCAAAAGCAGTTTTTTACACTGTATGTGCTACGAAAACATGTTTTCATGGCTTATTCGAAAAAAATTTCAAAGTGACTTAACAGATGATTTCTGAAACATGACATGGGACCTTTAAAGTGCGAAACAAAATTTTTGGACCTTATTTGATGATGGATATGAGACTCCAACCTTATGATTTAGACTCTTAAAACATAAAAATGACTTAACCCCTATTCTAAGACCATGACTTAGGAACAAATATAAGCTATCCAAGTTTGGAAAAACTTTTTATAGTGATAACAGTTGGAATGGTTGAGTTTGGTTTTGATGACCTAAATAAGGTGTTTGAGGAATACCTTGAAAAGTTTCAAACTTTTTCCTAGTGGGATTGTGCATCAAACCCATATAAGGTGAGGTCGGTGGGGTATGTGCCATACCATGCGTGGTTTTTCCTACAGGAATTTGATTGATACCTTGTCCAAGATGTTGAGGCTATAAGTTACCTTGTAAAAGCTTAATAAGTGAGATATGGGAGGTACCAAATACCATTGGAATAGATTGAGAAGCTTGTACACTTTAGCTTACATTAATTTGAGCTTGTAAAGGCACAAATTGATAATTAGGATTTGGGGTGCAAATGGTATAGGTTGAGAATTTACAGATGTTCCCACAACCAAACTAGGTTGAACGGGAAAAGTAGATTGCCAAACATTAGCAGTAAAACTAGGATAAGGAGGATTCAATGAAGGCTGATGATCTGGAATTATGTAGGAACGCAACAGAATAAACATATAACCATAAATACAAAGATGCGGTGGAAAAATCACTTCATTTCATTAATATCACATAACTGAAATTTGCTTACAAACATAATGGAAATAAACTAGCTAGGGCAATGGTAGCTATCTCATAGAAGAGATGTGGCAGCTACAAGCCTCTGAACTGTGTTACAATGAGGCTCAAGGGCCTATTTATTATTTAGA
This sequence comes from Pinus albicaulis, assembly GCA_034641835.2. Lineage (NCBI taxonomy): Eukaryota > Viridiplantae > Streptophyta > Pinopsida > Pinales > Pinaceae > Pinus > Pinus albicaulis. The sequence goes on along the minus strand of CM076574.1, from coordinate 128,172,958 downwards.
AATAATGGAAAACCCTAAACATCCAAAACCCTAACCCTAGGAGATGAAGTGCCAAAACTATGGGCCCTGTTTGGGTAAATTGGTGTTTCAACTTCCCGGGGACGTAAATTTGGCATACGATCTCCGTTTGACGTGAAACATACCTCGTTAGAAATATCTATCCAAGGAATACAAATTTTGAGTGAGAAAAATTGGTCCATGGAACCATTTTTCTCTCGGTTTTCCAAAAAAATGTCGTTTAGGGCTTCAAAACGGCTCCTGAAGTTCAGGACCCAAAAAATTGCTAAAAATAGTAAGTTGTGCCGAAACTGAAAAAATAAAAGAGACAATGGTGGGGCCCCAAGTGGAATAGGTGGGTGACCAAAAATATCCACATGGATCATTCCTCCCCCCTTATGAAGCAATGGTTCCCATTGCGTTAAGTTCCTCCATGAGATGAGGAAACTTCCGCTGAACTTGGCCCCTGGTGAACCACTTTTCTTGGTGCAGGAGTTGGCCAGATTTGACAACCCAATACAGTTGGATATTCTATTGGTGAGTGTTCTTAAGTTGCATGTCCATGATACAATCTTTGGTGGCCTGTTCCATGCAGTCTGGGTTTAAATCTGTTGGTGTGAGTTGTTATGGAATGTCAGAGGTGTCGAGTAGAGGTGGGAAGTAAGGACGAAGGCGGTCCACATTGAACACTGGGTGCAGACCAAGGAATGGTGGAATACTGAGCTCGAAAGCATTGTTCCCTATAGCCTTGGTGATGGTGTATGTCCCGTATCGGAGCGGGCGAAGCTTGCGGTGGGGTCTAGTGAGGCGCTCCTTCTGCAAATGTAGCCACACTTTGTCGCCCTCCTGGAAGTTGTGTGGCACATGTTGATCATGGCGTTGCTTGTACTTATCATTAGCTCTGTCCAATATGTCATGAACCTGTTGGGGGATGTGTTGAATGTGCTCGATGAAGATATTTTCTTTGTCAACTTCTTACTAGACATGATCCGAATAGGCCTGAGTAGCCACAAATGGCATGGCTACGTCAATGGGACATAGTGGATGGAATCCCAAGCTCACCTGAAAGGGGCTATGGCCGATTGAGTTGTGGAGAGCTCAATTATAACTGTGTTGTACATAGGTAAGGCTCTTGTCCCATGTGCGTGGATGCTTGAAATTGTACATGCACAGAATATGTACAATCATTTTGTTGACGACCTCTGTCTAACCATCTGTTTGGTGATGGAAAGATGTGGACTTCGTGAGCTTGGTGTCCAGCATTGACCAGAGGCTGGAACAAAATGTGTTGAGGAACCTGCTATCCCGATCTGATATGATAGACTGTGGGATCCCAAAGTGCACCCACACTCGTTTAAAGAAGAGTTTAGCAGTGGCTTATGCTGTGATATTTTTCTTGCAGGCCGCCGTAATGTCCATCTTCGAGAATATGTCGACAACCACGAAAACACAGTCATTTCCATGCTTAGTAGAAGGTAGGCCCGACATGTAATCCATGGAGATGGATTCCCAAGGTCGACTAGGGGTAGGTAGCGGAGTATATAGGCCTTGCTTCTTGATGGTTGGTTTGGAAATGGCACAAGCAGTGCAGGATCTTATGTGCTTCCCGACATCCTTTCGAAGGTTCGGCCAATAGAAATACTTCTGTATTAATGCTACTGTTTTCTCGACCCCGAAATGCCCAACGACTCGACTATAGTGTGCCTCCCATATCATCTTGGTGCGCTCACTTGAAGGAACACAAAGGCATCCTAGGTGACATAAAAGTGCATCTTGGAGGTGACTATTCGGAACTTGCGTACCCCCCAAGAGTGCCTTGTATGTGTGGCCTAATTCCGGGTCACTCTCGTAGAGTAGCGGCCAACCATAAGTTTCGTGCCCACAAGAGTTGAGAAAGAAGGTGAACGCCACGATCGGTGGTCGGCTGAGACAGTTTGCAACATTATTGGTGCTACCCTTATTGTACTTGATGTTCAAATGAAACTGTTGCAGATATGTGGACCACTTCTGATGGCGAGGATTCTGCAATTTCCCTTGTGTCTGTATGAACTGCAGGGGTCGGTGGTCTGTGTGGATGATTTTTTCCTTCCCCAAAATGAAATGCTTCCATTGTCGACAATCTTGCACAATGGAGTACATTTCTTTGTCATAAGTGGGGTACTTGCAAATTGTGTTAGACAATGTCTCACTGTGATATGCCACTGGATGTCCCTGTTGAGTAAGAACTACCCCAATAGCATAGTTAGAGTGTTGAAGCCCCGAAAATCGGGTCTACAACAAGGGGGATACCCACCCGGTCCGGACCTTGGTTAGCAGCTCCTTTTCCGTTTGGTGTAGTGGGTCCAACTGGGGATAATGGGACCAGTTTCTCAATATGTGTGTGCGTGTGTTGAAAATAGATATTTCTTCTCTAAAAAGGTTCCTAAGTGAAATTCTTTTATTCTATTTCTAATCTAATCATATGCAAGTTGTATTCTAATTTAAATAGAAATATCTGATTCTAAACTAAACTCAGGATGTGATCTTGTTTATGCAATCTAAAATAATTTCGAATAACAATCGATAATAAAGATTATTCAACTATTATAAGAAAATAATTCAATAAAGATAAACCATGTCATATAAAAAGTTAGATGAAACAATTATGAAAAACATATCGCATAATAATTTATTCATATACTAAGCATAAATAAATAGCTATCACCGTACAGAAGTGCCAAATGATAACTTAAACATTCAAGCATCAATATATAAACAACTGAAAATAAATATTACTTTAACACAGAAGCAGAAATAGTTAAGAGATAAAAGTACCATTTATAACTGGTTCTACTCATGAGCTAGAAGCAATAATGATTTATCTCTTCTTAATCCAACATCTACTAAGAGTACAGAAATGCAACATCAGTAGCAGATATTAGACACATATATCAATAAATCTCATTCCATTCATTCATCAAAACCTCCTCTGAGGGTGCAGAAGTGCATGTTCTAAGGATAAGTTTTTGACAAATTTCTGGATCCTTCTCTAAATGCATGAGAAGGGTTTAAATACTACTAACTAAATCTAATTATAGTTTATTACAAAAATTTAGGATTCGGTTTAAATGACCGTCCTTTTTCTAGGCAAAAAATAAAGTAAAACTAAAACTAAATCTAAAATTAAAAACTATCAACTAACTACTTATGAATCTGATCTTTGAATTTGCAAGCATCCAGCATTGATTTGAGAAGATGAGGCTAGCCGACTTCAGATTTTAATTATCCCGAAAAAACGGAATCGGCAAGTGTTGGCGCGATCTTCTCAGCAAAATTAATGATGCAATTAAGAGCACTGCATTGACTGTGTGGTTTTACCAGATATGTCCAGTAAGAATCCCAATTTAACTTTGTCAATCCTTGAATTGATTTTTCCTTTTCCTCAGTTTTCTGTTTCCACTCTGTTTGCAAATGCTGGGCTTATGGTAGGTATCCTGGAATAGTTTCTGAAATCAAATTAACTTTGTGCAAATTTTCATTTATACAATCAGTAATGTTTCTTGCTGCTGTAGCTGCTTCCTCTGCTGCTTTTTTTGCCTCTCTGATCTGTGCATCCCAAATATTGAAGAGCATTTCTTTATGACCATCATTGATAATTGGTGCTCCTGCTCTTTTTCCTTCCTCTGTCTTTTTCCATGCCAAATAATTAGTAACTCTTTCATTACTTAAATCATAATCATGTCATAATTCTACGACATGATTAGTGATTTTATCACTTTCTTGACAAAAAGAGTTCCATTGCGAGATTTTCTGGCATAATATATCTTGTTGTTGTAGTAGTTGATTATTCAAAGAAATAGATTCTGAGATAAACTCTGTAAGCTTGGGGTCGTCTTTATGCATCTCTTGCATAATCTGTATTTGTTTCTCTTTTTCAGCCAAGCTTTTCTGATATCCGATCTGCATTTGTTGAAACTCTTGCTGTAAATTTTCAAATTGTATCTGTGCTTCACTGTTGGCATGTGCTTGTTTCAATTGTTGTTGCAGAACTTGTATTTGATCCTCTTTTTCATTTAATAATAGCCATACCTTAGATGCTTTGTCAATAGTTGCGGAGGCATAAGCTCCTGTAATCTGAGACAATTTAGTAATATTTTCAGTGGGATTCGTAGTAGGATCTTTCCATAGAACATCCAATTGTTCTGCATTAGTAGAGAGCACACTTTCTAATTTTCTATTCTTTCTTTGCTTCCTTACTACTGCTTTATGTTGTGGGCTATAGAATATATCTAGAGGAGGAATTTCCTCTATTTTAAGTACAAGCTCAGAGGAAGGAGTAATGGGTATATGTTATTTTTCTGTGACATTGCCACTTATTTCTGTAATCAAACCTTTTGTTGTCTTAACAGGAGTTTGTATATTCTGTCCTTCAACATTAATCAAATCATTAAATGTTTCCCATTCTTTATCTAACTGAGTGCTGATGGATGGTTGTTGTATATTAAGAGGTGGAAGATTCAACTGTGGATTGATTGAATTCTGTTGTTCTGAAAGCTCTTTTGATTGAGCTGTATCCTTCACTGAGCCTTCACTTTTATCATTATCAGATTTTTTATAACGTTCAGAAGTTTCTTTGCCAAACTTTGACTTAGACCTTTCTGTATCTGAGCTGCCACTGAGACTGACACTAGGAGTTGGTTCCCTTGCGGGTTCCAAGCGCAAATTATCCAAAGGAATAGTGGTCAATCTTCTTTCTCTGTATACTTTAAACTCTTGAAATTATTCTGGGAGAACCGTGTTTGAGCTAAATGCAAAATATCTTTAAATGAAGATTTTTCTTGAAACATATCATCAAAAAGATCTTCTTCTCCAGAAAATACTCTTACTTTGACTACAGTGGTGAAATCCTTGACAATACCATAAGGATCAAATAGCCTTCTCGGAAACTTAAAAAATTTTAAACATGTAACATTGTTTACTTCCTTAAACGCATGACCAACATCAAATAATGAAAATGCTCTGCAGGACACAGGAAATTGTGGCCAGATGGCTTTCTTTTTATCCTTTAATTCTTTTGTCAAACCTCCGTCTCCACAGGTTTGATATGCAATTTCCCGAGCTATAAGTTTATCCGGAACATATAAGGGAAAAACATGAGGAGAAGAAAAGCTTCCAAAAACCCTCACATAAGTAAACAATTCTTCTCCAGACCATCTTGCGACAGGGAGAATGTCTACTTCTGCTTCAGGGGATAACCTTGGAGCATCCTTATTATACAATACTCTGTACAAAGGCAACATTATGCCATGGAAAATTTTGTAAAAATGAGGAATGAATTTTGATTCCCACAATTCTTTGTGATAAACATGGATGGGTAGGGGATCTTGAATTGTCCATTGCCAACCCATTAAAGGGAACTTAGAAACAAAGCAGATTGAATCCATAACATAGGTAGATAGATAAAAAGGAGGATAAATCCTCTGAGAGACAGTCCGTTTAGACTGGTAATTGAAAATATCCGTGGCTAAATTATCAGATAATATTTTAGCCCAGTCCACAATGGTAGCGTTAACATCAGCATTCAATAAGGGAAGCCATTCAGGAAAAAACTTATTAATGTCAGGCTTTCCAAAAAGCCTACATAGCATAGCGGCAGTAAAACAATATGGAGAAGTGAGTGAGCCAGTAATGTACATATAGTGTTTATCTTTCTTCAATGGTTCATCTCTTCTAGACCATTCCTTGGTGTATTCTGCCAAATTTGCATTTTCCTTGGCAAATTTCTCCATAAATTGTTTGTTGTAAGTTGCCCGAGGCTCCGGAAAATGATACATAAGCCTCAAATCTTCTGGAGTGAATGACCCAATGAGCTCTTGACCTTGAGTTTTGAACTGTCTGTCCGTAATATTAGTGCTATCCAGCACCCATTTTACCATGTCTGTATATAGAAGAATTCTTGGTCTTGCTTCTACCCGGTGTAAAAATGAACAAACCAGCTCTGTAAGAGATGCGTCAGAAGAATTACTTGAGCCTGCAGTAGCCGCAACATCCATTACCCTTGGGTTCTCTTCTTCAAGAAAATTAAACATACCTTCCCAAGTGGTGATACCAGCGTCCTTGTTGCAAGAAGTGTCTGCGTACAAGGATGCCATATCTTTACTTTCGGAACTCAGAGCTTTCTCTTTCTTTCCTATAATACTCTGAATATTGCTTTGTATAGTATCCTGTTCTTCGTGCCTGCAGTTTTATGAATTAAGTGAGAATAATGATATGAGAAAGGTGATGGGATAGTTTTTAATACTAAAGGCGTATGAAACATATTATTTTATCGTGAAATAACCTTTCAATCAAAACAAAATCCTTTTCATTAATAATTGACAATCCATTCATTAATTTGACATCAAAGCGCATAACGGATATCGATTTATGGAAAGATTTTCTTCGTACAATGAGTTTTAAGAATGTGTGATCCTGCGATCTGCGATTTTCTTTACAATATCGCAAAATCACAATATCGCAAATCGAAAAATCCGCATCATTTCAATATTGCAAATTGCAATATCCGTATTATCGCCATATCGCAATCTCGTAACATCGCGAAATTGCAATATCGCGAAATATATCATGTGAAAAATATCTGTTAATATATTTTCTGCGATATGCGATTTTGCGATAAAAATTTTTAATGCATAGTTTTTGGATCGCGCTATCGCAATTTAGAAGATTCTGCTTTGCTTAAAGATATATTCTACTTTTTTGCGATGAATGCGATATTTTCTTCAAAGAAAGATTTTATTCTAATCTGTCATAAACTTAAGTTTATTTAAAGATTTTCCAAAGAATTTTCTTAAGTTAATGATAGTAAGTTTTATTGAAAATGGAAACAAACATCAATTAATTTTTTGGATTTTTAAACTAAGGGTCCCCACTTATTTAGTATTATTACTAATACTAAATAAGGAGGGGGTTGTTGCTGGCCACAACTATTGGCGATTCACTTGGAAGAACCAATTATTACTGCTTTTCTTTTGGATTTTCTAAACTTTTTCAAAACAGAAAATTTTCTAGAAAATCAAACTTTATTATAAAAAGAAAAAGTACATTATGTTTTAATCTATAAATGATATTTCATTTCTTATATGTTCAAATTTGACTATTCACTTCCTCAAGCTAGTCCTTGTATCTACATCAGTCATTAATTGGTTTTAAAAAGATAAAAACAAAAGGCTTCTCTGTAAATCAGTTTTTAAATATGCTCATTTTTTGTATGTAGAGCCACTGCTACCAGCAAGCATATATAGCCTCGACAGGGTTACCTGTTACCCAGCAATGATCCTGTGTCCTACTTAGATAAATACACAATTTTCAAAGAGAAATCCATATTCACACTTATTGCTTTTTATTTTCTTTTTTACCTTAAAGAACAATGTCTTGGTTTGGTAGCCAATTTATGACAGTGCCATTCACTTGATTTATAACTTTGCTAAATAAGTTGGTTCGTGATGAGACCCCTTACCTTTTGATTGCAGTAATATTGAGTCATTTCCCTATTGTGGTATGCAGTATTGGCAAATTCACCAAGCTATAATATCTATGATCATGATAAGTCAGCTCGTGATGAGACCTCTTACTCTTTAAGTTAAAGTGTATCATTGGATTATTCCCTGAACATTGTAATTTTCTAGGTGGGGAGGAAGTCATTGTTTCCTTAAGATAGTTCTGGACGACAATGATAGAGCTTTTTGAAAAGAAATTTTCTACAGAGAATCTTCATTTTGTTATAGATACCTTTCATTGAACTGATATAAAACATCTTCCTGTTAAAAGTTTCTTTTCATCAAAAATTTCAAAGTTGAAACTAGTATCATTTTTAGACTAAAGCTTTTAACTGTATCTTTGAATAATAATGATCAATTATTCTAAAAATAATTCTAATTATATAAGTGAAGAAATAAAATCTAAAACAGAGAATTTGTATATTTTTCATGAATTCCAAATGTAACCATTAACAACTGGTTTTATTAAAAATAAATAAAGAAAAATAATATACAAAATAGAAGAATAATCTCCTATGGAAAATATTTTTTGAGGATCTGCCCATTAACAGGTAAAGACTCTCTTTTTCCTGTTAAATCTTGTAACATAAAAGTAGATGTACCTAAGATCTCTGCAATTTGGAAAGGACCAACCCACATTCGTTGAAATTTTGTATGTTTTCCTTTTTCTTCATGAGCCTTGTCCCATTTTAAAACTAGATCTCCTATCTGAAAATCCTTTCTGGTTATCATGTTTGAATCAAAAGAAGCTTTAACTAATTCTTGATGATGAGCATGAGTTACTTTGGCTTTTTCTCGTTGTTCTTCTAACTTAATTATTTCCATCTACCTTAATTGTAAAGAAGAAGTTGGTACTTCATCAATATATTGGACTAAGGCTAGAGAAGGAATCGCTAGATGAGTTGGAAGAACCACTTCTTTCCCATAAACTAAATTAAAAGGAGAAGTGCCAATAGAAGCCTTTTGAGTTATTCGATCTGCCCATAAAGCATATATTAAAGACTTATGCCAATTTTTATGCTTTTGATCAATGGTTCGTTTGATGATTCTGATTAAGTTTTTATTTGTTGATTCAGCTAACCCATTTCCCTGTGGATAATAATTTGCAGAGTATTTAAGTTTAAAACCTCTCTTGAGTGAAAATTTAGTCATAGTATTACCGGAAAAATATGATGCATTATCAAACATTAAAGCAGAAGGTAAACCAAACCTGGTGATTATGAACTGATCAATGAACTCGATGATGTGTTCGGCATTAGCAGTCTTGAGAGGGACTGCTTCTACCCATTTTGTAAAATAATCAGTTGCTGTAATGATATGCCTATGTTGTTTAGAAGAGTGAGGAATGATCTTACCTATTATGTCTAATCCCCATTGATCAAAAGGCTGCTCAATGTTGACTGGTTGTAATGGCAATGATAGTTTCTTTTGTCTTCCAGCTACAGTTTGACAAATTTGACATTTCCTTGCGTAGCTATGTGAATCTTTGAATAATGTGGGCCAGTAATAGCCTGCACGGAGGATTTTATGTGCAGTTGCATCTCCAGCATAATGTCCACCTGCTGGCCCATCGTGAAGTTCCTGCAAGACTTTTTTAGCTTCAGATTTCTCCAGACATCTAAGAAGAACAGAATCATAATTCATTCTAAAAAGAACATCATTTACAAGATGATATTATTTAGCCTTCAACCTTAGAGCTCTTTTCTTGGTGTAATCGAGATTTATAGGAGAATATCCATTCTTCAAATAAAATATGATATCAACATATAATGATTCAACATAGTTTAGTCTTACCTCATATGTTTGTATTTCTTCAGATGGTTTTTCAGAATAAAGCGATGCTCCAGCTAGTATTTTGCAAAAACCTTGACCTCTTACAATACTTGCCAGTTTGATTTCAACATCATATTCTTGTAAGGCAGTAATCCAATTGGCTCTTTTCTCACCCACATATTTTTGGACTAAAATATTTCTTACCGCTGGAAACGGTACTATGATATTTGTATGGGTTTTAAGTAAAAAAGGTCTCAAATATTTAATTGCTTTGAAAACAGCATAAGCTTGTTTTTCCACATCTGAATAATTCAATTCAACTCCTTGTAAATTTGAACTGAAAAAAGCAATTGGGGCGTCTGATTTGTCTTGATTTTCTTGAGTGAGTATTGCAGCATAAGATTTATCAGAGGCAAATGTATACAAAATAAAAGGATCGGAAAAATTTGGAGTTGCTAAAGATGGAGCATTAATAATTGCTTGTTTGATCAGATTGAATGCCTCATATTCATCTTTTCCCCATTTGAAGTTTGAATTATTTTTAATCATTGCTTGCAAGGGTGATACAATTCTTGAAAAATCTGGCACAAATCTTTTTACAAAATTAATCTGACCAAGAAAAGATTGCATGGCTTTCTTGTTGTGAGGTAATGGTATTTCAGAAATTTCTTTGATTCTATCAAGATCAATATGAATTCCAGATTTTGATACTATGAATCCAAGAAGTTTTCCTTCACTTAAAGAAAAAAAAGATTTTTTTGGATTAAGTGAAATTCCATACCTTTGACAACGTTGGAAGATCTGTTTCAAATCTCTAAGATGATTCCTTCGTTTTTTGGAATATACAGTTATATCATCCAAGTAAATTACCACTGATTTGTTAACTAATCCCTTGAAAGCAATGTCCATGGCTCTCTGAAATGTGGCACCAGCATTGATCAGACCAAAAGGCATCTTTTGATATGCATAAGTGCCCCATTTGGTTCTGAATGTAGTTTTCAATTGATCATCAGGATGGACTAACACTTGATTGTATCCAGAGAAACCATCTAAGAAAGAAATTAATTCTGATCTTGCAACTGCCTGTAATATTTTCTCCATAGGAGGCAAAGGAAAATTATCTTTTTGGCAGGCTTTATTAAGATTTCGAAAGTCAATACAAATTCTAATGTCTCCGTTCTTCTTTCTAACAGGAACCATATTGGAAACCCATTTAGAATGTCGAACGAGAAAAATAATTTTGGCTTTCAATAACTTATTGAGTTCAAATTTGATCTGATTTTTTAGATTGGGGTGGATCTTTCTCAACTTCTGTTAGACAAGTTTTTCATCATTGATCATTGGGATAGTATGTTGGATGATAGAAGTGTCATAAGTTTTGAGTTCATCGTAGTTCCTGTTAGTGTCAGTCTAGTCATACTGCCATTAGTGATCAAAACTGCTCTTTTGCATTTGCATATTAG